>OY821521.1:31459070-31517670 GCA_963682025.1 Cordilura impudica
AGAGGCCATTATGGAAAACCGTTTGTATGACGACTAAAGGGAAAAAGACTAGATCTAAAATATCTTTAATATTAATAGGCTAGGTGATTTCTTGTTACCGATGTTTTGTTCTACCGTTTTATCCCGATTTGGACCAAACGTAGATTATTTGAAAGGTATTTCTTTTTAGCTGTTCACCAGATTTACAGATTTTTTTAATTTTTTCCTTTATTTTGAGTAAATTGCATTTAAAGTTGCTACTAACACATACATAAAATTATACGTATGCTACGTGTGTTTTATTAAATTGGTTAATGTGTTTGTTAATGAGTTTGTTATCGTCATTCACAATAACAATAAACCAAAAAAAAAGTGTTGGTTTGTGAATTGGCTAAGTTGAGAAATAAAATTGTCTAGAAATTGCACTCGAATTTTGAGCGCTGGACTCTGCTAGTACAAATAAAACTATCAAGTTTGGCGATGGCAATGTTATTATATCGGGTTGCTTTTCGGGCCAAGGAATGGGTCCCAAAAAGATAATCTAACTGGAATTGGATATATGATACATTCGGAATGAATTAATGCGCCCCCCGGTCTGGAAGTTCCAACATGACTATGATTCAAAATACTCCGACAAAGTAGTAACCGAATAAATACAATCTAATGCAGTGAGTGTGTTGGAATGACCAGCCCAATCACCAGATCTTAATTACATAGAAAATCTATGGGAATTTGTAGATCGAAAAGTATGGATACGAAATTAAACAAACACGGTAGATCTGCTAGAGACAGTTAACTCAGCGTGGTAAAAAAAAAACTCAATGGATATCATCAACAATTTGTTATAGACTTGACATCATGGCGCCCGCGGCGTTGTGAAGCAGTACTAAAAAAAAATTGTATAGTAGAGGTTTCCAATGTTTTGTCAGCAATGTTTTAACAGCAAAAAAATTAATACTTTGAAGTAAAGCTATTTTATGTAAATATTTTTTTCTTTTTTTTAATAAATAAAAGTTTTTAATTTTATGATGCAATTTTTTTATCTTGGCCGTTCAAGTCGTCAAAAATATATTTTGTTAAAGTTTCCATTAGTCACTGTATATTTTGACCATGTTTCACTTTATGGTTATTGTGTATACTCGTAATGCATCAGTGCAAAAATAAACCCAATGTAGCACCACTTTTAGTCATGGCGCGCCGCGGCGTTGTTTAGCAGTACTAAAAAAAAATTGAATAATTGAGGTTTCCAATGTTTTGTCAACAGCAAAAAAATTAATACTTTAAAGTAAAGCTATTTTATGTTAATATTTTTTCTTTTTTTTTTATAAATAAAAGTTTTTAATTTTATGATGCAATTTTTTTATCTTGGCCGTTCAAGTCGTCAAAAATATATTTTGTTAAAGTTTCCATTAGTCACTGTATATTTTGACCATGTTTCGCTTTATGGTTATTGTTTCTACTCGTACTGCACCAGTTCAAAAATAAACCCCCTGTAGCACCACGTTTAGTCATAGTTCCCATATAAGGCTATTTCCCGATCTTCACTTTAATATATTAAACGACAAATGAAGGTCATTTTAAGAACTATAAGTGACATTACTAGTACGGTTATGATCGGACAATTTTTCCACATAGCCCTATTAAAAAAAAACACCATCCGATCTGTGTTCGTCATATCTGCTGGCCAAAAAATCGGAACAGTGCCACGCAAATTTCGCTTATAATTATTTTCCGAGTCCATTTATGAACTCATCATAGTTGGCCCTAAAGCTGTTTCGGAAAATAACGACATCAATTGTATCAACCAAATTTATTTAAAAAAATATAAAATAATTCATTAGCAGTTATAAAAATTAAAAAAATTAGAAACATAAAATAGAAAACAGAGAAATTTTATATGTTGTTTATGACATAATTTCGTTTTTTTTTTTTTTTTTTTTTTTTTTTTTTGATCGCGAGTGGATGTATTAATTTTTAGATGTACGCGTTCAAGAACATGTTCTGTTTTTTTTTAGCAGTACACGTGCAAGAACACGAACTTAAAATAAAGCTACACTCGAATCTGTGTGGTTTATGTGTGTTCGAAACAAAAAATACGTGATAGAAACATGTTCGTGTACATAACGAAATATTAAAACGAAAAACAGTCATGATTATGTTCGGCACAGTACAAAATTTAGAAACACACATAATTGATATCAAAATAAAAAGATGTGTTTGTTGGTCTGAGCTATGTTTGTTTACATATAAGTATGTATGAGTTTTTTTATTAAGTTTGTTTTTTTTTTTTCTGAACTCTGGTATAGACCATCGTAAATAACTGTATATTAATCTGTTTCAGGTCATTGGTTTGTTCCACAAAATATTGTTGTTTCCTATGTCTTGGGATAGTCGCGCTACATGTCATCATTACGTCCGAACAGAGTGGCAAAAAGGAACTGAGTATCACCAGGACAACCAAACATTTCAAATAAACCATTTATTGATCCAAATGACGTTCTTCTTCCGCCGCTGCACATAAAATTGGGCCTTTTTAAGAACTTTGTCAAGGCTCTGGACAAAGATGGTGCAGCATTTAAATATTTGTTAGCGATTTTCCTAAAATTTTATATGCTCAAATCAAAGAAGGCATATTTGTTGGCCCTCAAATCATGAAGCTATTGAATGATGGCAATTTTTCACAATGTTTATTGGAGAAAGAATATAAAGCCTGGAAATCTTTCAAGAGCATCGTGGACAGTTTTCTTGGAAACAATATGAGTGAAAACTACAGACAAATTGTTGCTGAATTATTGAAAAATTTTCATGAATTAGGTGCACGAATGTCACTCAAAATGCATTTTCCTCATTCGCATTTAGATTTTTTTTTTCCACAAAACCTAGGTGCGGTAAGGGACGAATAAGGAAAATTAATGAAAATTGAAAAAAATTATCAAGGATTTTGGGAGACTCTTGCTGGATTCTAATACGTGAAACCGAACCAACAAAATACAAACGAAGTTCAAATAACGTCATTCACTTTTGAAAATTCATTGATTTTTAAATGAACTAATGATTTTTTATGTAAAAAACGAATAAAAACATTTTTTTTGTATCTCGAAAACCTGACGTGATAGAGAAAAACTAATTACAGATTCGAATTCAGCTCAACAAATTACCCTAGGAAAGATATTTGGTTGCTCCAGTCCAAAACCTTGTTGGCTAGTGTTATTTAAGTGTATTGAAATGAAATTTGGATTAGCTGCTTCATTAAAAATTATTAATTAAATTTTCTTTTGTCTCTCCTATAAAAATTCTTAAAGTGTACTTAGATTAGTTTCGCTCTTAGCAAACGAAAGTTTTTGATATCAAGTAACTTTTTTTTAATATTAAAAAAAAAATCTAATCTAATCATTCAACTCAATTTATATTTTTGGATAAATAAACACTAGTGTTGCGCTCTTGGGTTTGAATTTCGGTAAACCTCGAGAATTCCACTATTTTTCGCTTGCCAATTCCCGAAAATTAAAAACGAATAAAAAATTGAAGCCATGGGTTTTATATACGACTTAATTTATGGAAATTTTTTCAAACGAAAAATAATTTAAATGTATAAAATTTAATTGTATGATCGGATTAAAATGAAAAAATTGCACGATTTTTTTTTTTTTTTTTTTTAATTATAAAAACTAATATATATCTTTTTTTTTTAAATTAGGAATCCTCAAACTATTTCATATCCCTACATTAACAAAAATATACTTTTTTTACTTAAAAAATTTTAAGTTTAAACAAAACAAAACAGGCCGAGAAAATCCAAACCCTAAAACTTATGCAAAGTAGGTTATTTCTAATATGAATACTTACATCAAGTTAGATATCATTTATAATTTTTAAAGATTCTTACCTGAAAATAAAAAAGAAAAAATAATTAATTAAATTATACTTATATGCTTTCACAAATTATAATAGATTCTTAAAAAACAAAAGGGCAATTATCGAAAGGAATTACACGTCATTGCCCAGCACTATTTAGAGCAAAAAAAAAAAAAAAAGAAACATTTAAAATTGTGGACAAAAATGTATACAACCATTAGCATAATTTCTTAGTTGAATACAAGAGGACAAATCGACCTGGCAGCAGTAGTTAAAAAAAAAAAAAAAAAAAAAAAACTTTCGTGAAAAGTGTGGAAAAGTGTTAGTGTTAGTGTTAGTTTTTTTTTTTTTTTTTTTTTTTTTTTTTTTTTTTTTTTTGAGACATCAAAAGTAAACGATCTCAGTGAATTGGTAAACATGGACAAAATTTGACGTCGTTATGTAATTCAATACTTTAATTTGGAAGGCCTCTATCTAACCAATATTAAAGCCGAGCTGGGTTCTACTCTGGGGGTTCCTATAAAATATTGGGTAGCAGAGTTTAAACGAGCCAAGACGAACACCGTAGTGGTCGACCATTGAGATGGACACGCCAGAAGCGGTTAAATCCACAAAATATATTGGTATTGGGCTAGCTGAAATGATAGGCATTGAAAAAAGTGCTATACATCGCATATTGATCGAAAATTTGGAGATGAGAAAGCTGTCCGCAAGATGGGTGTCGCATTTGCTCACAATCGAACAACAACAGCGGCGTGAAAATTTTTAAATAGAGTGTTTGGCGATGTATCACCACAATTAAGCCGAAATTTTGCATCGATTCGTAACCATGGATGAGACATGCATTATTTGAATTATTTTTTCTATTACTAGAGTAGGGCTTCCTCTATTATTGGCTCATGGCTCATGCGCAAGCGAGAAAATAAATCTGCTAAACTCTACAATTAAAAAACAGATCTTCGTCTATGACAATTTTAAGTTGGTTGAGCCATTAAATAAAGCTTCAGAAAAAACGAAAGAATTCTTTTTTATTATTATTATTATTAACGCATTTTTAATAACGATGGTTTTATTTTCTCTAGTTTTTTAACCATTTTTTTAATACTAATATTTCAAAATGGAAAATTTACTAAGATGGTTAATTTTTCGACGTCTCCATCATTAAAGAAAGAGTCAACTTTGGCGTCTGTGCACGTGAAGTAGAACCACATATTAACACTAATGAAGCAAATGCTGTAAATACAACGATAAGAACAACAACAACTACAGCTACCACATACAAGCAACAAAATTTAGAATTACAGTTATAACAAGAACAACATGAAAAACTCATATTTTTTTTGTCAAGAGTATTTTTTTACATTTGCAGTGAAATCTCAGGACCTGTAGAAACGATTTTAGTGATTTTAAATAGCAACCGGCTCAGGACGTCAGTGAATCTTTTTCACTAAAAATAACTAACCCTGACCCTGACCTATTGAAGTCGTGAGCGCGATGTTCACATATGGATAGACGGACATCGCCTGTTAATAGGGTCAAGAATATATATATTTCTGGAGTTCAGATTTTTTTCTTCTAATTATTACAAATGGAATGACGAACTTATATGTATGTATATAACCTCTGTACACTGGTGTGGAAGGCATACAAATTTATTATGGAGCAAATTTTATTTGAATATTTTTGAAGTTTTTGTATTTGAAATCTCTCTTTGTCAACTTTGGGAAATATATAAGTCTGTTGTGCTTTACGTGAGTGCCTGTATTGGGAGGATACTATGCGTCCCCAACACACCGTTATAAGACAGTAACAATTCAGAGACATGTGTTTGGCAAGATCTCCACCTCTTTTTGAAGGGTCGGGCCGATCTAAAACCCTGTTGCTCTCTGGGTCGCATTACCCGGTTAAACGCAACGCCACGTCGAGCTGTGCTCTTCCTGCGATGTGGGCAACCACAACCACCACGAAACTCCCCGAAGGGCCTTTCCCAAAAAGTCATTATGAAGATTCATCACAGATAAACAAACATTGACAACCCGGACAAGAACATAAACTACTTTCTAACAGTTCTTGTCCAACCAACCAACAAGTCTCGTATTCGACTCATCCATAGGACTCCTATTAAACTCAAGCACCAGAATCCAACACTCTGGTCTACACTCCTTCTTCCTACTATATCCATCATCCCTATGGCTGCACATGAGAGATGATATCAATAGCCCTCCAAATTCTTCTTAAACTCATGCTCCTCAATCAACCAACCAAATCTCTCTCGTATCCACCTCATCCTTAATGCTATCTTGTAAGTGGGATAAAGCTAACGCAAACATTCTCGGATTCGTTTTCAACTCATGTACCAGCATTCAACAACACTCTTACCTACTACACTATTCGCAGCTATCTCCACTAAGGACGTCCGCTTTCGATTGTTTCTTAATCCAACAATCACCACGTATCACAAATATATGAGATGTTGTTGACCAACACTTCTGGGAGGCTTTAACACAACCTCAGCCAGCTTCGTCTGTGTATGTTCTTGATGGCATCATCTCCGTCAAGAGAATCTACGAATCATCTTATTTGGGCTAATATGGCTTACCCGTGGTACCATTTTAGCGCCTTTGGTAAGGTTTCGTATTCGAACTGGTCCAAGTTCGGATCCTACCTGTTACCCGCCAAAACAGGGTGGGACTGATGGCCCCCTGTTTCGAAATACAGTCCGCCAAGCCCAGATCAATATTATCATTTTGGGATTGGCAAAGCACTCCTTTTGGTATTGTCATAGCACGTTAGTTACGTTTAGCCTAGCCGGGATCGGAGTTAACATTTCCAGGCCTTCAAGCACTTTAAAATTACGGTCTACCAACACTTAAGGCCCTGAAAAATGTTTTACCGTCCGTATTTTTCTACCTAGGTATTAAAAATTGTTTCTGATAAGATCCTAAATCCACACTACAGATCCAAATGTAAATTTATAAATTATAAATTTCACTTGGCAATGCTGTGTTTCTGCATGTTACCCGCCAAAACAGGGTGGGACTGATGGCCCCCTGTTTCGAAATACAGTCCGCCAAGCCCAGATCAATATTATCATTTTGGGATTGGCAAAGCACTCCTTTTGGTATTGTCATAGCACGTTAGTTACGTTTAGCCTAGCCGGGATCGGAGTTAACATTTCCAGGCCTTCAAGCACTTTAAAATTACGGTCTACCAACACTTAAGGCCCTGAAAAATGTTTTACCGTCCGTATTTTTCTACCTAGGTATTAAAAATTGTTTCTGATAAGATCCTAAATCCACACTACAGATCCAAATGTAAATTTATAAATTATAAATTTCACTTGGCAATGCTGTGTTTCTGCATTTATATTTTTGTCTATAAAGGCCAGTATACACGGTCAAAATGCTTGACGTCAAATTCATGTATGTGTGCATGAAGCTTTTCTCTTACACGATACTGCATAGCTCTTCAATCATTCATTTGGCATTTGATTTTGTGCTGTAAACACCATGTCTTCTATCAATTCTAACACGTTTTTCTTTACTTCCGACATTTTTACATCCATTCGCTTCGAAGTCACATCAAAAATGAGACCATTCAGGACGATCAACGATACACACACATCAAAATCGCACGTCAAGCGAGTAAAAAATCTAAAATTTTTGATTTTGCTTCAAACATCATCGGTGTGACACATACAAACACATTTTACTAATCCCACTACAATGCTTGTCATGCATTTTGACCGTGTATATTCCGCCTAACTTCGCAGTCCCGTTACTTATATTACATACTCATAATGAGTAGATTGTTTTTTAAAGATGAACTTATGAACTGTTCAAGTGAGAGACGTGATCTCATAAAAAAAAAAACTTATTTCGGAGGAAAAACGTACTCTCAAGTGAGATATATTGTTCGCTGTGCCAATGAAATGATAACAAATGTAGTTACCTACAAATTTAAAGCCGAAATTCATGGACGAAAAAAGGTAATACCACTTTTAATGGTCAATGTATAGTACGAGAAATAAAAAAATCTTCATTTATGCCAGCTGTTCGAATGAAAAAGGAATTAAATCTTGTAAGCATTGGAACTATATGCCGGAGACTTAGAGAGCATAGCCTAAAAGCTCACAGTCCAAGAAGAGTTCCACTCATAGATATGAAGCACGTAGGAAAAAGATTGATATTTGCTAAAAAGCTACCAGGCTGGCCAATGCAAAAGGGGTGGAACATTCTTTAGACTGAGAGTCAAAAATAGTTTTATTCGGTGGAAATGGTTCTCGTTCATACGTAAGAAGACCACCGTATGTGGTCAAATGAATCTGAGGAAATTCCACTGATTTGGGTCATGCAACAAGACAATGACACAAGTAAAAAAGCTAAGAAAGGGTTTCAAGACAACGAAATTACTGTCATGGAGTGGCCTGCTCAGTAGGGTGTCAAAAAAAAAAAAATAAAAAAAAAATTTCCTCCAGCTTTTTTAAAAGTTTATAATGTGAAGAATTTTTTCAAATTTTTCGGAAAAGTTTTAGAGGTCGCTATTGTCGAATTTTACCAAAAAATTTGGTTTTCCGGACAATTTTTAAGTTTTACTTATTACCTGGCCCATAACCACGATTTTATTTGTTACGAAGTCAATATTTTAAAAGAAAAATGTTCCAACTTCACTTTTTTGTCTCAAAATCATAAGTTTCAGTAATTTTTTTGCTCATTTGTGTACCCTTAATGACATTTTTTCGTAAATTTTACATAAATTTCGAAAGTAATGCTTTGTAACTTTTAAAATTTCTATCAAAATGAAAAAAAAAAATAATGACTTAGTTTAAAACGTGTATAAATTCTGAGTCATCTTGAGATGGAAAGATAATGCCCGATTTACAAAAAAAAAAAAAAAAAAAAAAAAAAAAAAAAAAAAAAAAAAAAATTAATAATATTGATCGACTTTCGATTAGTGCAACCGGAAATTTCGACACAAAGCTTTTGGGATTAGTACCACTTCCATCCGGAAGGGGAGAAGATCAAGCCGAGGTAGTGTTTCAAATGCTAAAAACCTGGAATTTAACTGAGAGTATTAAATTTATGTGTGCAGACACAACAAGTTCCAATACAGGAATGTAAAATTGGGGCATGTGTTTTACTTTGCCAAAAATTAAAAAAAAGACATATTCTTCTTCTTTTAGAATTTATTGCAGGGCATAGAACTATAATAAATAAATAATAAATATGTGTGTTTCTAAATTTTGTACGGTGCCGAACACAATCAAGACTGTGTTTTGTTTTAATATTTCGTTATCTACACGAACATTTTTCTATTAAGGTTTTTTTTTCGAAAACATGAATCATCACACAGATTCGAGTGTAACTTTATTTTAAGTTCGTGTACATAACGAAATATTAAAACGAAACACAGTCATGATTGTGTTCGGCACCGTACAAAATTTAGAAACACACATAATTGATATGAAATTAAAAATATGTGTTGGCGGCTTTGGAACAGAACATTGTGTGTTTGATGTGTGTATTTTCTGAACCCTGGTTAATATGAATTTAAATGATCGCTTTTTTACTTATGTTAGTTTTTATATTTATGTATCTATAGTTCATTTCAAAGATTTTTTAATAATTTTTTTTTTTTATTTACGTTTATAAAATGGGCCGTACAAATGGTGCTATTATTTTGATAACAGCTGTATAAAAAAAAAATTTACTTGTGTATTAATGCACATTTTTCGTAGCTGGCTGTATTGCCCATTTGGAATCCGAAAACATTTTGAATTGATTAAATAATGAGCTATTATGCAACACATAATACAAAAAGTTAAGGCAGATGATGTACATTGTATCACTAAGTACTGGAAATTCCAAAACATTTTAAATTTAAGCTCATTAACTAATTAATTGCTATGATGATATTTCAAAAATAAAATAGAAACATGGAAATTTTTTCCATAGAGTCAAATAAAAATTAATAATGTACAACCAACATTTTTGAAAGTTATCGGTGCGTAGTTCAACCAACAGTCCAATGAAGAAGAAGAAAAAACACCACATGTCCAATTCAACAAACGAATGGTGATGGCTAATTTTATGTTTCTTAACTGCTGCTCGGTTGGAAATAAAAGCGTGTAATTAACACTAATTAATCATAATTCCAAAGAAATCATTATATTTGGTGATTTAGCTGTTGTTGTATGTGGATACTTATGTAAAAGTAAAATACGACACAACAACTACGACGACGACGACGACGACAATCGTATTCCTTAAAATATTTTCGAATTATAATTGTTCACACAAACAAACAACAACAACAAAAAGGCCTTGAACTTGTCTTCTTCAGCTTGTATGAGTTTAAGCCAAGAAAAATTAAATCATTATGATGATGTTCATTTACTCGATAGGTAGACAGAGGTTCGAATAGGTACACATGGCAACATGATGGCTTAACACACATATAGTGCGTATGAAAAGATGTTTTTTTTTTTCATTTTTGAATTGTTGATTAATTAGAAACGCATACATACATACACAAGCATCTACACAAAGACTGACGACAAAAGAGTTGCTTCTTGAAAGGCCAAATTTGAAGAAATACAAAATCTTTTGATGAGCAAATGTCCTAAAGGCGAGTCTTATTTTTGTAATAAGGTTATACAAAAGTAAAAACTATTTAATGGACAGCCTTTTGATATTTGTTAGTCATAATGTATACAGGTAATGTTTTAATAAAAGTATGTACCCTTTACTTCTTTCTATAACCAGCATAAAATGATTTTTTCTTTTAAGGAAGGGGGTATTTTAATTTAATGTTCATTCGTTTCTCATCGATGCTTGGAAATTTGTCCATTTCATTTGAATGGGGGCTCCTAGTGATCTTTAAATATATATGTATTTGTTTTTTGTTTGTATATACATAGATAATGATAATGACTGTGGAAATATTTATTTTATTTTTTAATAATACAAGAACTAAAATTAAGCCTAAAATATAACTTTGACTATTTTAACGAACTATTAAACATAAACATTAAAAAAAATCATTTATGTCAATAGCTTAATCGTTAATTCATACAATATTTTGTTTTTATTACTAAATGCAAAAAAAAAAACATTAAATTGCAGATTTTCAAAAATAAACAATATCATTGAAAAAAAAAAATTTTTAAATATGTCATGAAGTGTAAAAAATTAAAAAAAAAAATGATAATACCAAAAATTGCTGAAAAAAATTTTGAAATATTAAAATTAAAAAAAAAAAATATATATATATATATATATATATGGGGGATTTCATGTCAAGTGCACCAACTTTTGAAACCGATGTCTTCCGATCGGAATGAAATTTGCACCAAGGTTAGTCCTATTGGATAGTAGTTTAGACACAATTTCTCAATAAGATCGGTCCATATCTCTCTGAGTTAGAGGGGGATCAAAATTTGAAATTTTGGCCAAACAGGTGTTTCCTCTCATCCATGTAACTTATTACCTATTGTTCTTAGAAAATTTTCTCCTAAAGAGTTTAGATAGCTATTTATTCAATATTTCGGAAAAAATACTTTAAAAAAAAAAAAAAATGTAGACTTTTTTTTTTGCTAAATTAAAGCATTTTTTGCCTTTTTTTCAAAAAGGGCTTTTTTTTTTTTTTTTTTTTTTATAAGAAAGCTTAGGATTTTTCCTTTAAGAGCTTTTTGGACGCTTAGTGGGATGGGAGTGGGATATCTATCAAAATAAATGTTTTGTAACTCAAGACAACGGTTTTTCAATTACAAATAAAACTTATACTGAGAAACGAGACAAATTAACCTTTCCGAAGGTATGTGACATACCTTCATAACATAACAGAATAGAATGGTTTTCTGTATCCTGAAAGAGTTATTTGCAACATTTCAATCTGAACACGAGGATGTTAGAATTGGCTTCACGAAATTAACCCAAATGAGGCCAAAACATTGCGTTTTGGCAGAAAGCAGCGGAACTCACACAGTATGCGTCTGCATTTACCATGAAAATGTTAAACTGATGTTGATGGAAATCAACTTAAAGTATTTAACAGATGATTCGGCAGAAGATTTACACGATTACCGCGATTGCCTTAAATTGACTATGTGTCCTAATGCAACAACTTCTTGCCACTTAGGTGAATGTACCAATTGCCCGAAAACCACATTCATCAAAGAAAATTTAATCAACTCTTTAGATCCAGAATATATAGAGGAGGTCAAATTTGATTCTTGGATTCAGACTGACAGAAAACAGAAAACTGACATTGAAAACAATCATTTTAAATGTGGATGATTTTGTGGAAGAAATGTGTACAGGATTGCTAAACTTGAGAAACCATGACTTTTTAGTCAAAGAGCAATGGTCATTCTTCAAGGATTTGAAGATACATTTGAAGTCTGGTGAATTCGTTATTTCATATGATTTCGCAGTAAACTATAAATATGTTCTTCAGGATGCCATACAAGCATTCCACTTCAATAACAACCAAGCAACTCTACTCACAGTAGTTATTTACTACATGAAAGATGAAAAACTGGAACACAAAAGTATGGCAATCATATGCGACGATTTAAAAGATGATACCGTTGCAGTTTATGAGTACCAAAAGAGAATACTAAAATTTCTAAAATCTAAATTTACAGTAAGGAAGATATACTACATTTCGGACGGAGCTCGTCAACATTTTAAAAACAAAAGTAGCTTGGCAAATCTTATGGCCCATGAAAAAGATTTTGGAATGCCAGCTGAGTGGCATTTTCATCCTACTGTTCATGGCAAAGGAGCATGTGATGGTATTGGAGCAAACCTTAAAAAGAAATGCAGCAAAGTATAGCCTACAGTGCTCTCATCAAGATCACATCTCAGATGCGACCGCTTTATTCCATTGGGCAAAGAATTATTGTAAAGAAACTAAAATAGTTTTTATTAGCAAGGAGGATCATCAGGAAACATTGAAAATACTGAAGAGCAGATTCGATGCTGCGGTAACAATCGATGGCACCGCTGAAACCATGCTTTTATACCGCTTGTCGATGGATGACTCAAGTTGAAAAAGTTTTCTGCCTCTATTCAATGCGATTTCTTTCCAAAGACAACAAATAAACCAGCAGCGAAATCAACAGCTGAACCTAGTAACGCCAAGAAAGGATTGACAAAAAACGCAGTAAATAAAGGCGACAAAAAAGCTGGATGAAGGACTGGGTATTTAAAAATTTACAAGACTTAAATACTTCATCAGCTACAATAAATTAAGTATAAAAATAGTTATAATATAAATGGATCTAATGCAATTAAGATTAAATTTTAATAAATTATTGATCTTTTTATTTTTAATATTATTATTATTATACATTAATTAAATTATTAAAAATAAATAAAAAAAATAATAATTTTTCAACATTTCTATAGAAAAAAAGCGATTTTTTTTCCTGAGGTTAACATATTCTGGGTATTACAGTATCGAGGGTATAAAATTTTAGTTAGGTATGTTATATACCTTCGGAAAGGTTAATTTGTCTAGTTTCTCAGTATAAGTTTTATTTGTAATGTTTTAGACACAAATAGGAAAAAATTCAAAATAGTGCATTTGTGAAAAATTGAAATACCGTTGTCTTGAGTTACAAAATATTTATTTTGATAGATATCCCACTCCCATCCCACTAAGCGACCAAAAAGCTCTTAAAGGAAAAATCCTAAGCTTTCTTATGAAAAAAAAAAAAAAATGCCCTTTTTGAAAAAAAAGGCAAAAAATGGTTTAATTTAGCAAAAAAAAAAAAGTCAACAATTTTTTTTTTTTTTTAAGTATTTTTTTTCCGAAATATTGAATAAATAGCTATCTAAACTCTTTAGGAGAAAATTTTCTAAGAACAATAGGTAATAAGATACATGGATGAGAAGAAACACCTGTTTGGCCAAAATGTCAAATTTTGATCCCCTCTAACTCAGAGAGGTCTGGACCGATCTTGTTAAAAAATTGTGTCTAAACTACTATCCAATAGGACTAACCTTGGTGCAAGACATCGGTTTCAAAAGTTGGTGCACTTGACATGAAATCACCCATATATTAAATTGTCTGTGAAGTAGAACAAAAACTATTAAAATTGTTGTTTTTCAACGCTCTATCTCGTAATTTTCATAATTCTTTCAAAGAGATATTGAAAAAAAAAACATTAAATATGTCAGTGAAGTCGAACAAATTTTTTTTTTTTTTTTTTTTTTTTTTTAATTTATAAACTTAATCTATATATATTAATAGGCTAGGCGATTTCTTGTTACCGATGTTTTGTTCTACCGTTTTATCCCGAGTTTGATCAAATGTATGTATATTATTTGAAAGGTTTTTCTTTTTAGCTGTTCACCATATTTACAGATTTTTAAATTTTTTCCTTTACTTTGAGCAAATTGCATTTAAAGTTGCTACTAACACATACATAACATTATACATATGCTATGTATGTGTTTATCAAATTTGTTAGTGTTTGTTAGTGAGTAATTCGTCGTCATTCACAATAATAATAAACCAAAACAGTGTTGGTTTATGAATTAGCTAAGTTGAGAAATAAAGTTGCCTAGAAATTGCACTCGAATTTCGAGCGCTGGAATCTGCTAGTACTAAATTATTACACAAAACACACTGAATTTTTGAAATTTTTAAGAGGCGTCTTCTATATTTTTGAACATACCTTGGCACAATGATGCCTGATTTACCCCGCATGACACACAATATTATCCGAAGTTTACCTAGGTTTATTTTGTAAGTGAGAATGATTTCATCAGACCGACGGACGGACGGACAGATGGACATCTCTATATTGACTCGAGTTCTTATAAGGATCAATAATATATACTAGCAGAATCCAGCACTCGAAATTCGACTGCAAGTTCTAGGAAATTTAATTTTTCCATTTAATAAAGACCCTAAAGGTATGCTTCACAATTCACATCATTTTAAATGAAGAAAACAAACGCAACACAATAACATAAACACATTAAAAAATTTAATAAACACACACATAGCATTTGTATAATTTTATGTATGTGTTAGTAGCAACTTTAAACCATCATAACTCCAAAAAATATTCCAGACGATGAAAATCTGTAAATCTGGGTAACAGCAAAAATGAAATACCTTTCAAATGGTAAATTTTTTGTCAAAATCGGGGTAAAACTGTGAAACTTACATCGGTCACAAGAAATCGTCTTGTCTATTAAAATTATATATATACTTTATGGGGCCGCGAATGCACTTTTCGATGCGTTAAAAACTTGGAGGCCAATTGACAGGTCCATTTCTCCATTTCATCGCCAATGTCATCCATATTTTCAAAAAAGAAATCATTGATCATAGTGCGATAACGATCTTCACCGACTGTAACGTGAACTCCGGCTTCATTTTTGAAGAAGTAGGCCTCGATGATGCCACTAGCGAGTAAACCACACCAAACGGTGCGTTTTTCTGAATGTAATGGGGTCTATAGGGTCTGTTGGGGATTGGTCTTACTCTATATGAGGCAATTTGTTTATGAAAAAACCCGTTAAGTCAGAAATGATTCTCATCGCTGAACATAATTTTGCGGTAAAACATCGGGTCAGTTTCCAACTGCTCTGGATCTTATTTATAGCGGCGATATTCTCTTCAGTACGCACATTTATTCGACGTGTTAATGTTATTGCATCATTTAGAGTAGAGAGTATGTGGTAAAAAATCTATCCAGAGTTCGACGGAAGGCTTGCTCAGATGGACGTTTATGTGATGCACCATAAAAATCACGCAACGCATATAAGTTGCGCGAATCAATGGCTGATTAGATTTAGATTTAGATTTATTTATTTGTTTTTTCATTATTAGAACCTTAAGAATATATATTTTGAAAGTAAATTTAGATAATTTGTTAGCGTTGTTCAAGCTTGAATCTATCACGATAATTTGCCAGAGTACACTGATCATAAATGTCAGAATATAATCGCAGTATGACAGTCCGTTTGACAGCTAACCCTTTCGTAATTTCTATCTGTACAAGTTCTATCTGTAGTTCAAGTTTTTATGCTTTAAATAATAAAGAATTTATGTCAATCAATTTCGAATGGGGAAAAAGTATATTTATTTTTTAAGTTTATGAAAAAAAGTTTTCGTTTTTTTTTCGTTTTTTTTTTTTTTTTTTTTTTTATTATTATTATTATTAATAAGCATACATACACATTAGGGTCGCCCTTAATAAAAAAAAAAGTGTTCAAACTCTCCGTCTCACCCACAAATAACACAAAAAAAAAAAAAAAAAAAAAAACAGAGAAATACAAAGTTATGGGTAAATAAAAAAAATTAAATAAAGAAAAATTAACGCAACTGAAAATTTGAAACGTGTTTATATGAAGAAAATATGACTTTTTACAGATTTTACGAAAATTTCGTTCTATAGTTTAATTTTTTCGACAACTTGTATATAAGTCGCTTTCAGTACTAAATTATCTCTTTAAAAAGCCATATAACTTCAAAATCGAATAAAAATTCGTCAAGAAATAGCAAATGCTCCCAGACCACTTTTGTGCAAAAAAAAAAAAAAAAAAAAAAAACTAGGTCGTGAAATTTTACAGAAATTTTTTCAACTTTAAAGAGCTGTACGCAGCTTGTTAAGGAATCTTAACAGAAAATTTTCATAAACTTTCTTAAAAAAAAAAAAAGCACAAAAGTACCTTTCAGTGCAACGCTAGCACTCAGCTGTTTTCTGTCAATTATTAAGAATTATGAAATTGAAAACAAATCAATTCTTCGGTTCTGCTTTATTTGGCCTGCTAAACGCTTTTTAAGCTCAGTATCAAAATTACCCATCCGCTTCTTGTTTTTCTTTGTCGAATTTTGTTCGTTTTTTTTCCATGTTTGCAACTGAAAAATAACTTTTAATTTTTTTAGCATATTACATTTTGTTTATGCTTACCTCTCCTGTCAAAATCCCTTTCAGAAATAACGAAAAATTTGATATTCCTGCTCAAAGCCTGGGTTGCCTAACTTCATTTACGTCAAAAAAAAGTAGTAAAAACAATACTACTTTTTTAAAAAGCTGCGGACTATCAACAGAAATTTTTTGACAGAAAAATTCCTTAAGCATTTCTGAAGCGTTTTTTTATATGAATTTTTTGATTCCTTAGCAAGCTGCGTACAGGCCTTAAGAAATTAATTAAAGCCATATTTTTTTTTTTTTTTCTGTCTCTATACTAAGGAGCCTTCAGAAAGAGTACATTTACTGAATGTTTCTCAAAAAATCCATTTTTCTCGAAATCAGCAAAAAAAAAAAAAAAAAAAAAAAAATTACTTGTAAAAAAATTCTGGCAGAGGAATTTAACAAAACTTTAAAGTGCCAGATTCATTTTTTGAAATTTTGTTTAAGAAAATTTTTTAAAATTTAAAAAAGGAGTTTTGTCAAAAAAATTTTCCATCTTTGGTCTCATTTCGCAGTAGGTTAAAAACGTGGTAATAAAACAATACTTTACATCTGAATGCTCCTAGGTATAGAGACAAAAAAAAATTATGGCTTTAATTAATTTATTCAAGTTGAAAAAATTTTTGTCAAATTTGACAACCTATTTTTTTTTTTTTTTTTGCACAAAAGTGGTCTGGGGCATTTGTTATTTCTTTTCGAGTTTTTATTCGATTTTGAAGTTATATAACGTTTTAAAGAGATAATTTTGTACTGAAATCGATTCATATAACAGTTTGTCAAAAAAAAATTAAAGTAAAGAACAAAATTTTCGTAAAATCTGTAAAAAAAAAAAAAAAAAAAAAAAAAAAAAAAAATCATATTTTCCCCATATAAACACACTTGAAATTTTCAGTTGCGTTGAGGCACCTCTAAATTTTTTTGATTTACCCAAAACTTTGAACTTCTCAGTTTTTTTTTTTTTTTTTTTTTTTTTTGCTATTCGCATATTTCTAGTGGGTGAGACTAAATTCGAACACTTTTTTCCCCTCCATATAATGAAGAGCCACACTAATCTACATATATCAGCGATGAATACACATTTTTGTTCACATGCACAAAAAAAAAAATAATAGATTACCAGCAAGCAAAAATGTGTATGCATCGCTAATGCATATTTCTATGCACATGTTCTGTTACGGTTAAACATCTTTACGTCCTTACATTTTCGTACGTTATTCCTCACCTAATTGGTCTGCTGCATATTATGACGAACATTTTAAGCCTAAGTCGTGCGACCCACTCGACCTATTGCGGACAGGAGAATATTTTCAACGGACAGACAGACAAACAGACAGACAGACGTACATCGCCAGATCGACTCCTCCATTTATAAGGACCTGGAATATACATACAGTTTATTTGGTCTCCGAAATTTATTTCGATGAGTTACAAACGCATTAACAAACTGTTATATGCCCTCTGCACAGTGGTGTGGAAGGTACATAAAAAACTATATATATCTGTGGTCACAAGCGATAACCTCCTAAGTCGACTTAAGAGCAATTTGAGTTATGTATGTATTTTATCATATTCTTCTAAAAATAACTTTATATTTACGTGAAATCCCCATTTCTCTAAAACGGTTTTTTTAAATTATATTGACCTAAGTCGTAATGAAGCCTCATTACATTTATATAAAAAGTTATTTTTCTCGAAAGCATGATTTTCGACTTAGACGGTTAATAAAAAAACGGTTGATTCCGTACATGAATCTTTTTTGACTTACCACCCCTTGATAACAATAAAGATTACGAGAACACCACAATTTAAAAAATTGATGCTTCTAATGCTGCAGTGAAAGGTATAGACATTTTTGTGTAGAGTACCAAACATTTCAAGTATTCCAAATTAATCTATAGAACTTTTGTATTCAGTCGACTTGCAAGCTGTTAGTTTGCTGTAACATTACAGTTTATTTAAGACCAGACAAAAGTCATGAATTCCAACCAACATGTTTTGAACCGGAAGACATTATTTTAATTTAATACTCCAAGCATGATTAATTAATGCCTTTGATGTCATCAGTAGTTGGGAATAATTCCAGTAAATTACTGAGACGGATAAAATATCCTTAAAACTCGCATTAGATTACAGTAGGAGTCTTTTAATTTTCGCACTTTTATATACCAACTATGTGGTCAGGGCATAATGAGTTCGTGCTACCACAAATATTTGACCGTCTTTTATTATACCGATCGATTCAGTATAACTTTAGAGTTGATTTAGCGATGTACGAACGGTATTAAAGTTAGTGAAAATCGGTGCACGTTGGGACTTAGCCCCCATAGAAATGACCCATATGAAATCGACTTAAATTGCGATAAAATCCAAATTATCATATAGATCTCGGTCAAATTGGGTTTGTGTCTGTTTATTAATCCATTAATCAGTAGTCAAAAAAAAACCATATAGGAAAATTCTAGGCCATAGTCCCCATATAAAACTATTTCACTTAAATCTATAAAAAAAAAAAATAAAAATATTGGGCAGATTTTTCTCAAATTTGGTTTTAATATATTTTTGTAAAAAACAGGTGATTTTACCAAATATGGTCAGGATCGGTACATTCTTCGACCTAATCCCCATATAAATATAGCATCCGGCATGAACTTTTCAAAGGTAAACAAATTAATTACAACTAGCAGATTCCAGCGCTCGAAATTCGAGTGCAAATTCTATGCAACTTTTTTTTCAACTTAGCCAATTCACAAACCAAGATCTTTTTTGGTTTATTATTATTGAGAATGGAGAAAACAAACTTACAAACACATTAACAAATTTTATAAACACACACAGCATTGTATAATTTTATGTATGTGTTCGTAGCAACTTGAAATGCAATTTACTCAAAACAAAGGTAAAAATTTTAAAATCTGTAGGTCTGGTGAACAGCTAAAAAGAAATAACTTTTCAAAAAAATACGTTTTGTCAAAATCGGGATAAAATGGTAGAACGAAACATCGGTCACAAGAAATCGCCTAGCCTATTAATATTATGTTCTATGTATATCCAATTAGTTGGACCTAAGAGATAGGATCTCTAAATGCGTGGTATAGGGTACCGTATAATAGATCTAGACCGACTTTAATTTAAAAACATTTTTTTTTTTTCTTTTCTTTAATATAATTTTTTAAAATAGACCATTTCTAAAATAAATGTTTATAAAAATCTCCAAACTCAAATCTTTAGAATTAAAAATAATTTTAAGAATAATTCCACTTCTAAACAAAAAAGAAAAACCTTCAAATGAAATTTTCTACGGCATCGCTATAATTAGTGTTCAATGGCAAAACAGTAGCAATAAATGTTGTTACAACCAAATAGTCTTCTTTTTTTTTGCCATGAATACATTTTTTTTATTAATTTAATTAAAAAAAATAAAGACAGAAAAAATCAATTTGCCATAATAACAATTGCAAACGGTCAATAATTGCAAAAAAAAAAAAAAAAAAGTTTATTATTTATGGCAGCTACTTGCACTGTATCTGTTACAACAATGGTCAAGAAAATTGCATTTTTATGCATGGCATTAAAAACAATAATTGAGTTTAACACAAAACGCTGATATTAAGTTTAAAAAAAATAAAAATAAAACTTAGCAAAAAAAATAAGATGGCTTAAAAGTATGTCTATATGCAAAAAAAAAAAAAAATACAAAAATATATATTATTTAAAAGATTATTTGAACTATAACATATGCACGTACACAGCAAAGTGTTAATTGCCAATATTGGTTAAAGGAAAAAAAAATCCCAAACCATACCATAACCCATGCGATACCATACGATACCATACCAAGAAATGAAGATACAAATCAATGATTTGCATTTAATGGAAGAACGGCGATGGGGCCTAGTAATAATCATGATAATATACATATATATGCATATGTTGTTTGTAAAACAGAATTGTTAACTAACAAAGGAGAAATAATTTTTGTTGTACAGACAACATACATATGTATCTTCTGAAGAAGTAGTAGCAGCAACAACAATAACAGCAGCACTAGCAGCTGATATGTTTCAATTACAAACATGATGGAGCAAGAAGTAAAAATACATTTTTGTTTGTTTGTGTGTTTCTATCATCATTGAAGATGGTACTATATGGTACTCCATCCAACCATCCATCCATCCATCCATATGGTTTGAGTGCAAAAAAAAAATAAATAAAGAAAAATGTTTAAACTTGCTACTTGTTAATTTCTTAGTTTTTTTTTTTTTGCATTTTTTTTTTTTTTTTTGTATTTTTACTATTGACTGATTCATAACTACCACTATACCATGGCCATTGCTGGACTGACGGAACAAACAATCGACCAACCGGCATAATTTAACCAAAAGAAGCCAAGTAACCGTAAGCCTTTTTTTTTTTTTTTTGCTTTCTTTCTCTTTTTTAACAACAATTTGTGCATCATGCAACTGTTACCCGGCAACAACTACATACAAAGCGTACACTCAGCACATTACATTTTTTCTGTTGGAAAAAAAGTATTTTTTTTTTTTTTTTTTTTTTTTTTGACAATATAATACATATTCAAGTTACCAAATAAGAGATTTACACAAAAAAAAAAAAAAAAATGCATAAACAAGGCATTCCAAATTTAAACACTGTGACCATCAATTACTTGAAGTTACTCCAACCATATGTTGGACCACAATTCGATATGACTTGGTAAAAATAGACAATTGCATTGTCATTTCCAAACGAATGGCTTGGAAGAACATGTTCTATAGAAAACCCTGCCAGTTTGCAGCACTACTCGCGATTTCCCTGTGAGTCTTGTAAGTCCTACACAGAAAGTATTAAATTGTGTTAAGTGTTTATTTATTTTTACAAAAATGTTTATTTTACACAAATGTCTGCTAGTTTTCTAAAATATGTACACATATAATTTTACTTAAATATGATTAAAATTAAACCAATAAATTTGTTCAAATATGATTCAATTTACACAACTATGCTCTGGTTTACTAATATCTATAATATTAATAGGCTAGGCCGATGTCTTGTGACCGATGTTTTGTTCTACCGTTTTATCCGATTTTGACCAAACGTATATTATTTGGAAGGTATTTCTTTTTAGTTGTTTTCCAGATTTACATAATTTTAAATCTTTTCCTTTATTTTGAGTAAATTGCATTTAAAGTTGCTACTAACACATACATACATAAAATTATACATATGCTATGTATTATGAAATTTGTTAATGTGTTTGTTAATGAGTTTGTTATCTTCATTCACAAAAATAATAAACCAAAAAATTGATGGTTTGTGAATTGGCTAAGTTGAAAAATAAAGTTGCCCAGAAATTGCACTCGTATTTCGAGCGCTAGAATCTGCTAGTATGTATAAATTAACACAAATATTTATACGCAAATATGTTCAAATTAACACAAAAATTTTCAAATTAACACAAATATTTTCAAATTTACTCAAATATATGTTCAAAGTGTGCACAAACTTGTGTAAATTTACACAAATAAAGTTTAAGTTACTCAAACATATATTAATTTACACAAATATTTTCTGATTTACTAAAATACGTTTAAATTTAAACGAATAAGTTTACTCAAATATGTTTAAGTTTACACAAATATAGTTTAAATAACTTTAATATATAATAATTTAAACAAATATTTCAAAATCTAATCAAACACGATTAAATTGACATTAATATGTTCAAGTTTATTCAAATATGTGTAAATTTACACATATATATAAATTTATTGAAATATATATAAATTTACACAAATGTGTTCTGATTTACTAAAATACGTTTCAATTTAAACATATAAGTTTGCGCAAATGGATTTAAATTTACACAATTATAGTTGAAATGACTCAAAAATTTTCAAATTGTATATATATAGTTAAAGCTACTAAAATATGTTTAAAATTACACAAATTTTTTCAAATTTGCAAAACTATGTCTAAATTTAAAAAACTATGTTCAAGTTTACTCAAATTTTATTAAATTTATAGAAATACTTATATTAAAATTTACTCCAAAATATTTTATGTTATACAAATGTATTTAAATTTATATTTACTAGCAGATC
Organism: Cordilura impudica; assembly: GCA_963682025.1. NCBI lineage: Eukaryota > Metazoa > Arthropoda > Insecta > Diptera > Scathophagidae > Cordilura > Cordilura impudica. The sequence goes on from OY821521.1 coordinate 31,481,946, forward strand.
CCAGCGCTCGAAATTCGAGTGCAAATTCTAGGGAACTTTTTTTCCAACTTAGCCAATTCACAAACCAACACTTTTTTGGTTTATTATTATTGTGAATGAAGAAAACAAACTTAAAAACACATCAACATATTTAATAAACACACACATAGCATTGTACAATTTTATGTAAGAGAAAGTAGCAACACTAAATGCAATTTACTCAAAATAAAGGCAAAAATTTAAAAATCTGTAAGTCTGGTGAACAGCTAAAAAGAAATAACTTTTCAAAAAAATACGTTTTGTCAAAATCGGGATAAAACGGTAAAACAAAACATCGGTCACAAGAAATCGCCTAGCCTATTAATATTATAAATATATATACAACCATCAAAAAGTATTTGCCACACAACCTCCTAAAATTTTAAATATCTATATAAATATATATGATCTTAGATGTACATTGGACCTGTAGTTCGAACTTTCCTATCCAATTCATGTTACAGTAACTCTATAGGGTTGAGGTGACTTTAAAGGTTGTAGCTGCTTCCTGGGTATCTAAATACTGCTTACAATTTTCGCTATATGCTTTGGGTTAATACCTTGCTTAAATATGAATATCCAACCCACAATTCTTAATCCAGTGATCATATCAATCTTTCAGGATAGTTTTGTACGGGGTTTTATCGAGAATTCGTTGGATTCATTGCGAAACTTCCCCGTATTCGGCATGCTGAGCGCCTCACAGAAACTTTCCTCTTCCAGCCGAACATTTCAAAATTCAATTCATCGGACCAAAGGACCTTGCAATTATTGAAAACACAGTTTTCATATTTTTTTTTACCCGGCTCTAATCTTTTTCTTTTATTTTGTGGGCGAAGATGAAGTTTTTTCATGACGATTCTGCTATTTAAGACAGCCTCTATAAGGCGTCGTTTCATTGTAGTCACACTTACTACATTCGTTCGCCGCCTGCTGTTTATGTGGGCGGTTATTTCTGGAGCTGTTAGGCTACGATTTCGCTTACTTCTCGTTATTATTACATGATCCTCAGGTTTTGTTGTTAGTCTGGGGCGACCACTTGGATTTTTATTCGCATTTGTACCATCCTCTTTGAATTTTTTCACAATTTAGTCAACGGTTTGATGCGATACTATGAGCTCCTTTACAACTGCTTGATTGTTTTTCCCAATTAGGTGACGAGTTTCAATTGTAATCTCCGCAGTTTTTGGCATACTTTCTTTTAATTCAAAATTCAGCCAGGCAAGAAGTACTTTTATATCCCCTACACCACGTCGAAAGAAATTCCAGAAAACCCAAAACCATATACTTTTCTTGATCCTTATAACAAGGGTAGTTGATTTAGCGATGACCGCCTGCCCGTCTCTATGTGGAAATCACAACCACACCCTCAACAACTAAGCAAGACTGTTCGTTTTTGCATAAAAACGTGCATTAAATCCCAAAAGAGTTGCTATTTCAAATCATCAAAATCGGTCCAAAGGGTCACGACATATGATAGGAACTATGAAAAAACTTTTGAAAAAATAAAAATTTTCAGTGTGTTTGTTGTTTTTCTTAGGATATGTTGTATTTGTTCTTATTGTTGAAGCCATTGTAGCTGTGCGTATATTTATACTGCACGTATCGCATTGGCCTAAGCAAATATTACCACAAATTTTTTATCGTTATCACGATATAATATCCTTTTTTTAAAAAAAAGCATAATTTAAAACTTGAAAAAAAAAATAAAAATTAAAATTAAAATTAAAATTAAATATTAAAAATTTAAAATTTAAAATTAAAAATTAAAAACTAAAAATTAACAACTAAAAATTCAAAATTCAAAATTAAAAATCAAAAATTAAAAATTAAATATTAAAAATTAAAAATTAAAAATAAAAAATTTAAATTAAAAATAAAAAATTAAAAACTAAAAACTAAAAACTAAAAATTAAAAATTAAAAATAAAAATTAAAAATTAAAAATTAAAAATTTAAAATTAAAAATAAAAATTAAAAATAAAAAATTAAAAATTTAAATTAAAAATAAAAATAAAAAATTAAAAACTATAAACTAAAAACTAAAAGTTAAAAATTAAAAATTAAAAATTAAAAATTAAAAATTAAAAATTAAAAATTAAAAATTAAAAATTAAAAATTAAAAATTAAAAATTAAAAATTAAAAATTAAAAATTAAAAATTAAAAATTAAAAATTAAAAATTAAAAATAAAAAATTATAAACTAAAAACTAAAAACTAAAAACTAAAAATTAAAAATTAAAAATTAAAAATAAAAATTAAAAATTAAAAATTTAAAATTAAAAATTAAAATAAAAAATAAAAAATTAAAAATTTAAATTAAAAATAAAAAATAAAAATAAAAAATTAAAAACTATAAACTAAAAATTAAAAATTAAAAATAAAAAATTAAACACTAAAAATTAAAAATTAAAAATTAAAAATTTAAAATTAAAAAATAAAAATTTAAAATTTAAAATTAAAATTAAAATTAAAATTAAAAATTAAAAATTAGAAATTAAAAATTAAAAATTAAAAATGAAAAATTAAAAAATTAAAAATTAAAAATGAAAAATTAAATATTAAAAATTAAAACTTAAAAATTAAAAATAAAAAATTAAAAATTAAAAATTAAAAATTAAAAATTCAAAATGCAAAATTAAAAATTAAAAATTAAAAATTAAAATTAAAAATTAAAAATTAAAAATTAAAAATTAAAAATTAAAAATTAAAAATTTAACATTAAAAATTAAAAAGTAAAAATTAAAAATTAAAAACTTAAAATTAAAAATTAGAGATTAAATTCAAAAAATCAATTATATCGACTACATTTAACGCGCTTTTTGACAAGAAAGACTTTTTTGCTTTGATATAATTGTGACTCGATATAAAAAAGTTTATAATTATTGGCAACATTATTTTCATGCACTCTCATGTTATCGTTAGTTTTATATTCAATTTATTTTACGGATAACTTGTGAATGGACAAAGAAGGTCACTGAATAGAAAAATCCTTGAATTCAGTGGATGTTTGTAGTGGATGCCGATTGACTCAGTATCATTTTCTGAGTCGATTTAGCGATGTCTATCCGTCTGTGTGTACATGTAAACCTTGTAATCAAACTACAGGGCGCAAATATGAATATATTATGTAAGCTTTTATAGACCATAAAATAAACCCTATAGGATAATTATTGGTCATAGCCCCTCATTTTCACTTAAATCTATAAAAAAATAAAAATTAGAATAGTTCGTTTTTTGCAAAAAAAATAAGTGACTTTACCAAATATGGTCAAGGATGACCAATCCTTTATTTTTCGATTTAGTCGACATATAAATATAGCATCCGATATGGACTTTGGACCTAAGACCCTTTCTCTAAACTCAAGGTACATATATGGTATCCTATAGTCGAACAAGATCTCAGTTGTTTTTTTTTTTTTTTCTAGATTTGCATCATAATTTGAGTTGTGGTAATTTCTGAGGAATTTGTCATTAATTTCTATAAGTGTAACTCACAACTCCTCAATCAATATTAATACAAAGTATATCTTCTACTACCACATACTTAATACTTAATCAGACATTAAACCCATTTTTAGAAAAAAAAAAAAAAAAAAAAAAAAAAATAAGTGTATTGCAACCAAGAAACAGCAGTATGTATGCCAAGTTTCATTTGCAATTGGCATAAATGTGGCTTCAATCAACAACAATACTACACAGACAACATGCATTACGGGCGTCGGCAAATTGTCTATACATCAGAGCCTGCCTCTCACTTGGTTCGTCTGTATGTCCGTCCGTCCATCCCTCGGATCATTCTTTTGTTGGTCTGTCTGCCTTTTTTTTGTCTGTCCATCAAGTGGAACCGTTACGCTACTCCATTTAGTTAAAAACAAATTTCTTACTACTTTGTAAAATAATCTCTATTTGTTGGCCAGTATGCATTAATAATTTGTTTCTATATTAAGTTTTACTACAGACAGTTGCTTGCCGGCCCTCCCCTCAATATCTCACTTTCAGTGTCAAAGGAAATATGTATGTTGAAAATAAAAAATACCTAAGGAAACCGACTGTTGAAATATTTTGGAAAGAATTTTGATCGGCAGTAATATTGAAATATATCTTAAAAAGACTCTTTCATACTACAAGAAAAATTCTCAGATATAAATATTAAATAAATAATTCAAAATATTTAATCAGAAAACCCTGTGGGTCTCAATTTTATGAAATTTGAATGATACTTACAAATAGTTTTCCTTTGCAATAAAAAAACTTTAAGGTTTAATTATTTTTGAAAGGGAGCTTAATTATCAAAAATCATCTTGACCGACCTTGACCAAACATTAAACATACAAAGTTGAAAAAACCCATAGAAAAACTAATTAAATGAAGACATTAATTTATCACACGCACACACACACACTCATATTATTAAAAACAGATGTCAAGGCAAACTGAAAAGTAAAGAAATAAAGATTTGCAAAAAAAAAAAAAAAAAAAATAAAACAAGTAAAATACTTGTAGCCGATCTAGACCGACTAAACAATACTCTATACCATGCGTTGCAAGAGAGGGTCTTGGATCCAACTTTGGCGAGGAAAAAGAATAAATCAAACTTCAGTGCTATTGTTATTAATTAGTGGCGTGCAGATATGAAAACGTTCATATCCGATGTTATTTTTATATGGAGACTAGGTCAAAAAATGGGCCCATCATGATCATATGTGGTAAAATGATTTCCTTTTCTCAGAAACATATAGAAACCAAATTTAAAAAAATATCAATATTTCTGTTTTTTGACTACTGATTAGTCGGTATAACAGACATTTTAGTAGGTCTGTTATGGGTTATTTGGTTAGGGGCTAGGTCTGAGCATGCCAGATTTTCATCAAATTCAATAGAGTTCGTCCTATGGGTAAACTAAATTTCATCAAAATACATTCATATTTGCTACATGTAGTTTGATTATAAGGATTAAACGCAGACGGACATCGCTTTATTGACCCTTGAATTTATCGGCGGTCAAATATTTATGATAGTTACAAACATCAGCACAAACTCATTACACCTTCATCATATAGTGTGGTTTAGGGTATATAAATATGGAACGAATTACAACAGGTTTATAAACATTTTTTAAAATAAAATTAATGATACTTAAATAAAGATTATTGAAATGAAAAACCAGTTTTCTTGAAAAGGGTTTTAGTTAATAATAAATTGCTATTAATCTCACATAGAAACTCACATAAGGTACAAGTGACCTAAATCGTACAAAAGGCGTTCAAATGAATTTGAAGGTGTTACAGAATAAAGGGTGTGAAGATAAATATTTGTTAAGATTTTTAACAGGGAAGGCTAATGTTAAGATTTTCAGTTAAGTACTTAACATGAGCAAATAAAAAGTTTTCTTTAAGTAATAAATAAATGTCTAAATATTTTACTAATTAAATTTAAACTATTATCTATAAACTAGCAGATTCGAGCGCTCGAAATTCGAGTGCAAGTTCTAGGCAACTTTTTTTTCAACTTAGCCAATTATCGTGAATGAAGAAAACAAACTTACAAACACATTAACAAATTTAATAAACTCACACATAGCATTGTATAATTTTATGTATGTGTTAGTAGCAACTTTAAATGCAATTTTCTCAAAATAAAGGTAAAATTTAAAAATTTTAAGTCCGGTGAACAGCTAAAAAGGAAATACCTTTCAAATAAGATACTTTCGGTCAAAATCAGGAGAAAACTGGTTAACAAATCATCGGTCACAAGAAATCGCCTAGCCTATTAATATTATAGATCTGATAAATAATAAATTTGTGTTATTATTTTTTAATTTCATATAAAAAATTTAATGCATATACGCATATAACAGCACGTAATATTCAAGTGGCCAAAGCGGTTATTTCTAGCCGAATTGAATGGGGGTTGTCATATCTGTGGTTTTCTAGAATAACCGCGTATGTCATGAAACCAAAAAACGTTATATTTGAAATTATGGGTTTGATATAAAGTTTTTACAGCTTTTTATTTAACAGTCCTGTAGATATGGGCAATAAATACTGTATATAAAATTTTGAGTCAAATATCTTCAGAGGAATAGATCCTAGAAAAGGACGAAAAAAACAATATGTAAATAACTCTTAAAGTGTGTGCAGATAAAACAACTTATGTCGACAAACGTCGTTTTCTTTTAAAAAGAAAACTACCAATGCAACCACCCATTAGACATATGTTGTTGTTGCTTGAAAAATTGATTTTTTTGTTCGTCAACAAAAAGTTAACGGGACTTAGTATGTTGATATCAAGAACAATAGTGACAAAAAATAACAGAAATAAACACACAAGTTTTTATAAGTGGTTATAAACTGAACAAAAAATCCAAAATTATTTTGCATTTTTTTTTTTCATTAATAACAACGTATGTCGCTATGTGTCGTTTTCTGAGAAAATAATTTGTCAGCGATCAAACGTATGTTGACATACGTCGATAGTGCTGCAAGTTAATTTAATAAACATTTAAGTTACGTCATTATTTAAAGAAAAAACTCAGAAATGGTCAATATTTTTTTTTTTTAAATTTAACACATGTAAAGAGCGTTAAAAATTAATATATTTGGCATCATTAACTCAAAACTGACAAAAATGGACATACGCGGTTATTCCAGACAACCACAGATATATCAGGTGAGAGCCGCAAGGGTATAGATTCTAATGACATAGCAGCTATATTCAATTGTTTCTCAGGAAAAAAAAGAGACCAAGGATCAAAATAAAAAAATTTATTTTTCTTATAAGTATTTATTTCTAGCCGACCTGGATGGGGGTTGTAATATATCATGTTGATATATGCGAATATACCTCATTTTTTATATAAAATTAAAAAAAAAATTAAACAAATTTATTATTTGTCAGATTTTCATTTATAGTCTTAATTTAATTATTAAAATATTTAGTAATTAATTTTTTAATTATATAACTCAATCATTGAAGAGATCCAACATAAACAATATTTTTACATTTGTATAAATATAAAATAATAAATAAAAAAATTTGTTGGCTCATATTAAGTACTTAACAGAAAACGGTAATATCAATCATCTATGTTAAAAATCCTAACAGATATTTATTTCCATATTTATCTACACACCCTTTACAGAATAGGAATAAGAATTTTTTTTTTTTTAATATTTTATTATATTATAGTTTTTGCAGTTTTGAACTATTTTTATTAAATAAATTTATTGAAAATTGTTTATGAGATAATTAATTAAATACAGTTACGATCATTAAAATAGTTGCACTAGTGAATTTATCCAAATTTTATGTGAAATCTTGCGTCCGCCAAAGGTCCAAAAATGATTATCGGCCCCTTTTAAAAACTTCGTACAGAAAATAGTTAACAGATTTATAAAATGTTGTTAATTTTCTTACTATTGTCTTAATTTTCAATGGCCGTGGCTTTACAACAAAAAGATGATATACCCGCCTTCTTCATAAGTATGTATCATTTCAAATGAACTACAGATCAGATACTAACAAAATATACAGCATTGACAAGCTTATAAATATACATAGCTATCACGCAAGAGCTGTACGCCAGAAATATAAATTTTTACTCAAAAACATTAATTTCAAAAATTAAGAGACACAGCTGCGCTCATTATAATAGCACATCTATATATTTGTCACAATTTTGTGTAGAAGCTTTTAAAAAACGTCATGTGCGCACACTATCACTTTGAAACAAATTTTAAAAATTAAAAACTAAAAATTAAAAATTGAAAATTCAAAATTAAAAATTTAAAATTAAAGATTAAAAATTAAAAATTAAAAATTAAAAATTAAAAAATTAAAAAATTAAAATTTGAAAATTAAAAATAAAAACTTCAAAATTAAAATTTAAAAATTAAAAATTAAAAATCAAAAATTAAAAATTAAAAATTAAAAACTAAAAATTAAAATTTAAAATTTAAAAATTAAAAATTAAAAATTAAAAATTAAAAATTAAAAATTAAAAATTAAAAATTAAAAATTAAAAATTAAAAATTAAAAATTAAAAATTAAAAATTAAAAATTAAAAATTAAAAATTAAAAATTAAAAATTAAAAATTAAAAATTAAAAATTAAAAATTAAAGATTGCAAATTAAAAATTAAAAACTAAAACTTAAAAATTAATAATTAAAAAATTAAAATTAAAAATTAATAATTAAAAATTAAAAACTAAAAATTAAAAACTAAAAATTAAAAATTAAAAATTAAAAATCAAAAATTAAAAATTAAAAATTGAAAATTAAAAATTAAAAATTAAAAATTAAAAATTAAAAATTAAAAATTAAAAATTAAAAATTAAAAATTAAAAATTAAAAATTAAAAATTAAAAATTAAAAATTAAAAATTAAAAATTAAAAATTAAAAATTAAAAATTAAAAATTAAAAATTAAAAATTAAAAATTAAAAATTAAAAATTAAAATTAATAATTAAAACTTAACTAAAAATTAAAAATTATTAATTATTAATTAAAAACTAAAAATTAAGAATTAAAAATTTAAAATTAAAAATTAAAAATTAAAAAGTAAAAATTTAAAATTTAATATTAAAAATTTAAAATTAAAAATTAAAAAGTTAAAGTTAAAAATTATAATTTAAAATTATAACTAGAAATTATAATAGAATTGAATTTTCAGTATCGGCAACAGTTTTAAAGTGGTAGCCGTACCCAACATTCGTAGTAATATTGAGTTTAATGGCGTTTTCTTTTCTGAAAAAATAATTTACACTTTATAATGTTATATTATTATAATGTTTGCCTCACACATTAAAGATGTTGCATTTTTAATGGTCATAATAGAACATAAGATTGCAACTATGCAACACTTTTTTAATAAACATCTGATTTTGTTGACATTTTTATTCTTGGAAAAATAAAAATTTTAAAAAAATTGATAATTTCCATATTAATAATTTACAAGCAGATTCCGGCGCAAATTTTAGGAAATTTTATTTTTTCATTAAATAAAGACCCTGAAAGTATGCCAATCAATTATAGCCAATTCCCAAATAAACAAAAAAAAAACTCAGTTTTATTACAAACACATTAACAAATTTAACAAACACACACATAGCATTGTATATTTTTATGTATTTGTTAGTAGCAACTTTAAATGCAATTTACTCAAAATAAAGGAAAAAATTTAAAATATGTAAATCTGCAAAACGGCTAAAAAGACATAATTTTCAAATAATATATGTTTGGTCAAAATCGGGATAAAACGGTAGAACAAAACATCGGTCACAAGAAATCGCCTAGCCTATTAATATTATAAATTTTAAACAAAACAATAAAAATTACACTTTTCCTAATTTTTTTTGTTTCTCTACACACACAGTTATAAAAACATAAATGTCAGCTGTTTTATCGTGTTATTCTCCCCTTCTGAATTTTTGGAGTACGAAAAATTCACCTTTTTCATATGTTTTTAGTGCGACATTTTCATAAAAGAACACATAACCCTTTCGCCAGATTGACATTTTATTTAGAAAAGAACACAAAGAGAAAAAAAAAAGTGCGAAGTGGGAAAAACGTGTAACATTTTAGCCAGAAAAGAAAACGCCATAAGATGCATATTCGGCACGAATTTAGCTTTACTTGTTTTTTTTTTTTTTTTTTTTTTTTTTTTTTTTTTATCAGGTAACAGAAAATAGCGAGTTTGGTGAACAGGTTTTTTTTTTTTTTTTTTTTTTTTTGTTAATTTACTTATTGGGTAAAGGATTAGCGTAGCGGTAGGTATTTAAATTTTTTTTTAACAGAAAGGAAATATAAATAATTAAAAAAATGTAAATTGAAACACATTAAACAAAAATGGTCCGAGTTATTACGTCGCAATTAAGACCTAGCACGTGTAAGTGAAAATTTAAAATATTTCATTGAATTAAAAGAAAGAATGACAAAAACTGCGTAGATTTCAATTGAAACTCGTTATTTTCCTAGAAAAGCTATCAAGCAGTTTCAAAGGAGCTCAAAGTATCGCGTCGAACTGAGGGCTATATTGTAAAAAAAATCAAAGAGGATGGTACAAATCGGAATAAAAAACTATGCAGTCACCCCAGAGTAACAACAAAACCTGAGTATCATCTAATAATAACGATAATCAGCTGACCACATAAACAGCAGCCGAAAGAATACAGTAAGTCACAGTTCACACCAGGCAATTTTTGCTGCCGCAACTTTTCGTTTTCTTTTGCTATCAAATTCTTAAATTTTTGACAGTTCATTTTATTTAGTTTGTGTAAAAAGAATGTATTATTGGTTCAAAGTGAAAAATGTATTTGTGTGAAAAAAAGGAAGCCGAAGAAATAATGAAATAAAAAAAAAAAAAATTTTTTTTTAAATAAATGAAATTTTTCACAGCGAAGCAAAGAATGAAAAGAAATGTCAAAAAATAATCTGCACCTAGCTTCGTGTTTATAATTACGAATGGCACAACAAAACGAATTGCCGAGTACAAGCAACTTCGTACCAACTACCTCCCATCTTTGCTCTCTGTCCCATAAACTCAAAAATTGCGGAACAAAAATTGTCTTGTGTGAACTGGGACTAAGTGTGACTACGGTAAAACAAGGCATTGTAGCGGCTGGCTAAAACGGAATAATCGCCATGAAAAACCTCATCTTCGGCCACTACATAAAAGACTGTTGCAAGGTCCTTTGGTCCGATGAATCAAAGTATGAAGTGTTCGGCTTCAAGAGGCGAGTTTTTGTGAGACTGGAGACCATGCGTTGCTTTACAAAACTATACTGAAAGATTGTGGATTAAGAATTATGGGTCGGAAATTCATAGTTCAGCAAGGTAATGACCTAACAATACAGAAAAAATTTATAAGCAGTATTTAGAGACCCATGAAGCAGCTGGAACATGTAAAGTCATCTGACCACAATCCTATATAGTTAATGTGGGATGAATAGGACAGGACGGTTCGCTCTACATGTCCTACATCTAACGAAGACCTGTCGAATAAACTGCAGGAAGCACGGAAACAGATCCCTTTAGAAACTTTGAAAAAATTGATTCAAAGAGTGCCAAGACTAAGTCTTGAAGTTATTCAAAAAAATATTTATGTAAATAATAAATAATACTAGTATAGCCCAGAACTCGAAATTCGAGTGGAAATTCTAGGAAATATTATTTTTTCATTCAACTTTTGTCTTCCAATGTTTTTTATAATCTATATATATATACATATATAAAAATTTATAAATATTTTAATGAGCCTTAAGGTATGTTAATTAATTTTAGCAATTCACAATTCAACACAGAGCGGCTGATATATAATTTAAATCATTCGCAGTAACAGGGTGTAACGAATTACTATAAACATTTTATTTTATTTAATTTAATATATTTTTAAAACAGATTAAAAGTAAATTTTATCATTCTCAGCTTCTCCTCCATATGAACTATAACTATGTCAATTTTCACACTCCTCCGTGCCCTCATATTGCTTAAAAAGGGAACTAAAAATTTACCTTCACGTATTAATATATAGATATGTATTAAATTTAAAAAGATTTCATTGAAAGATAAATGAACTATGGACATTTTCAACTTAAGGAGGAGGAGTGGCAAATACTTTTAGACGGTAGTGTATATACTTAGCCTAGACAGAGGTCTATTAAAATTTTTTAAATATTAAATTTATTATTTTCTATTTTTATAAATGTAAAAATAAAAATCTTATTTTTGATTTTTATCATATAGTGAATGAGTTAGAAATTAATCATGCTCAAAATCAAAGGTTTTTACTTTAAATAAAACAAAAAACATTAGAACATTTGTTTCAAAAATTTATCCATATTCTTTAAGACAGCTTATACGGCTGTTGCAGATCGAATCACTAATCCTCATCAGTAACCAAAACAAATATGCTGTTTTTTTTTGGCTTTATTTAAAGTTAAAAAAAATTGTTCTTGAGCTTGATTAATTTCGAACTGAATTATTAAATTTATATAAAAAAAATTTTATAATTTAAGCAAGTCTTATAAAAATCATTGGGAGCCTTTCCCTTACATTTTTAAAAAGGAATGAAAGGCACTTAAATGTTTAAAAATCAATACAGAAAACATTTGAACAACGCGTCAGCAATAATTAATCAATTAAAACAACAACAAAAAAAGAAAAATGATCGTGTATTCAATACAACAAAAATGTCTAAACAATATGAACCATAATGAAACAACATAAAAGTTGATAGGCTTAAAAATAATTTTTTCTCTTTCTTTTCTTTTTTTTTTTTTGTGTATCAAAAATACAAATGGAGTTTATTTCGAATTCGACATCCGGTTTAAAGCAAAAAGAATCATGATTTTGATATAAAAAAAAAACAGAAATAAATCGATTAAAATCTTTCTTACCTTTTAAATAAAATTAAGATAAATAAATCCAAGACTCGCAAGTTTTTCCATGTAGCAGAGAAGTTGAATTTCCACAGATAACGTTTGAATATCGTTTCGATAGTGGAAGACTTTTTAATACGGAAAAAACTATATATATATATTAAGCCGCCTTCGATAACAAAAGTTTTTTGTTTAGAATTTCAAATACAAAACAAAACAGCCAAAATATATATATATATATTTTTATTTATTTTATGTTTTCAAGAAAATGATCTATGAAAAGTAAATAAGAAACACGCGTCAGAAATTAAAGAAAAACACACACAAAAAATATCAAAAGATAAAAAAAAGTCAAACAAGAATATGGTCTTCGTTTTTTTTTTTCGAATGAATGAAAAAAAGTTAAAGGAAATTCCGAATAAGAAGAACACACAAAAAATTTCAGCACTTGTTTAAGAAGAAGAAAAATACTTGAAAATCTTTTCAATATTTTTTCTTTTTTTTTTTTATTCAAATCAAAAAGACAAGAGAGTTGTTTAAACTTTTTATTTTTTATTCTTTTTTTATATATATTTTTAACATTAATTTACTTTTATAAATTTTTTTTTATATTTTATTTTTTCGAAAAAACACCGTCTCCGTAACTTTTTTTCGTGTCAAGAAACGTGTTGTATGTAAGAAATTATACTGAAGCCAAAGAAAATCAAGAAAAAATTATTCCAAAACCTAAATTGTATGTTTATGTCTTTTTTTTTAATTTTTGTTGCTTTTAACCACCAATACAAACTCATTCAACAAGCTGCTTTAATATATAAGAATGTGTCTGTATTCCTTTACCTAACACATGCACACATCTTCATACATATGTACATATATACTGATACATTAACGTACACATATAACACAAACATTAATACCGCACAAGACTGTCAGACTGAATACTGACTACCTTCTTTTTTTAAGTAAGACTTTAATTGTTAAGACACGGTTTTGGGTTTCCGTAACTAATAAGCCAACTCAACAATGTAACATAGGGTTGCCATGTCAAACAAAAATAAGCGCTATAAAAGAAAAATATATTTTGAAGGTGTATTTGTTAGGAATTGGATTTTTGTAATGACTTGGATTTAATTTAATTTTATTTTTTCTATACAGTTTGTCAAGAAAATCTTTGCACAGTATGAACAATTTGAAAATGGTATTTTCATTTAAGAATTTCAACAACAAATTCTTTATATATCCGTTGTTTTAATACACATTTAGTTACTGTGTACATTAAACAAGACACACACTTTACAATAGCAACAATAACAAAGCGATGTTTACTCAATATGAATGGTGTAAAAAATCTTTGCATAATGAATGAAGACAAAAATAATCCATTAAATTTGGGGTTTTTTTTTTTTTTTTTTTTTTTTTAATAATTGTCCTACTTATAACAAGTGACCGCATATTTAAATAAAAAAAATTTCAGGAAAAGCTATTTGAAAAAATATTATTCAATTGGTGTATCTATAATATTAATAGGCAAGGTGATTTCTTGTGACCGATGTAAGTTTCATAGTTTTACCCTGACTTTGACAAAAAATATATCATTTGAAAGGTATTTCTTTTTAGCCGGTACTCAGATTAACAGATTTTCATCGTCCGGAATATTTTTTGTAGTTATGATCGTTTAAAGTTGCTACTAACACATACATAAAATTATACAATGCTATGTGTGTGTTTATTAAATTTGTTAATGTGTTTCTGTTAGTGTGTTGAGTTTGATTTCTTCATTTAAAATGAGTTGAATTGTGAAGCATACCTTTAGGGTCTTTTTTAAATGAAAAATAAAAATTCCTAGAATATGCAGTCGAATTTCGAGTGCTGGAATCTCGTAGTTTTAATTATTATAAAAAGCAAATCTGCCAGGGATATCGCTATTATGTTCTGAGTAATTCCATTTAAAATCAACAATAAACGCCATTTTCGACCTTACCATCTTTGAATTGTACAAAAATTAGCATGAATGTTCTACAGTACTAAACTAATAGGTATAAATACAAAAATTTTGGGTGTCTAGCTTTGTAGTTCCCGAAATATGGCGCTTTCAAAAGTAGAAAATTCTCATATCTTCAAAAGTTTTAAACATAGAAGGTCGAAATTGGTCTCATTTATTAGGTATTGAAAATAGCTTTAAAGCTAAGTTTAGTGATTTTTTTTCGCGAAAGGTCAAAGGTCACTATCACACGATTTAAAGCTTGGGAAGTTATATCTCAAAAAATGAATTTTTTAAAATTCCTAAAAAAAATATATGTTGATCCTGATAGTCTCCTCTGCATTTTGTGGCAAGAAATTTGAGTGAGCTCTTATTAGTTCGTGATATATTGAAAAAAATTTTAAATTATTTAAAAAAATTGTATACTATTTTTTACTATTTTTTTTTTTTTTATTAATTTTTTTAAAAATAAATATTTTTTTAGGAAATATTTTAAAAAACTTAATAAAGGTTAAGTACTTCTATAAAAAAAAGGGTTCTCCAGATCTAAGAACTGCTCCTACAGTTTCTCATGTTTGTCCAGAATCGGAAATAGTTTCGCAATTAAAGGAAAAATTCAAATCTACTCAAAAGAATAGCGAAAAAATACAATTATGTACTAACCTTTTTAACAAAAACTTGGGCATTGCTAAAAATGGTACAGGAGTTGAAATTTCCGACTTTATGGCTCGGAAGGTAACAAAATTAGTTGAGGATAAAGATATACTGAGTAGCTCCAACCACAAACAAAGAAATGTTTTATCATGGAAAGTTGTGGAAGCTGTTTAAATCTTTTATGAGCATGATGACGTCAGCAGATGCATGCCAGGGTATAAAGATTCTGTTTCTATGTTTGAGAATGGTGTGAAAATAATAAAAAAAAACTAAGAGATTGCTGCTTGGAAATCTACGTGAAATGTATGCATTGTTTAAAGAAAAACATGAAGGAATAAAAATTGGTCTTTCTTAATTTTGTGAGCTTCGTAAGAAAAATGTTGTGTTGGTCATTGAAAGTGTAACTCACAATATCTGCGTGTGCACAAAACACCAAAACGTAAAACTAATGGTACACTCCTTGAGCTTAAAAAAATCAGCAGAAGGCTTAGAAGATTTCCACCTTAAAACGTATAAAGAATGCTTTGAGAAAATCACGTGCAATCCTTCAGATAGAGATTCATCAGAAACACGCTGATGATTTTCTGGATTCACTTTGTGAAAAATTATTGACACTTTTGCCACACTCGTTTATTGCAAAGGAACAAGCAGCATTTTTGAATGCAAAAAAATCATCGCTTGGAGAACATGAGTACATTGCAATATGTGATTTTTTGGAAAATGCAACTTTTTTTTTGTTCAGGACTCTTCACATTGGAACAACAGCCAAGCTACTTTATATCCAATTTATATATAACAAGTACAATGGCCAGTTAGAGCACACTAATTATATAGTTATATCCATTTGTCCATTTGTTCCACCGCCATGTGATAATGTTACTACAAAATAAGTTTTGTTCAACACGACGAAATTTTTTTTATTTTTCAGATGGCTCAGCCGCTTAATTTAAGATTAAAAAAATTTTGCTAATTTTTTTTCATCATGAAGATGATTTCGGTTTTCCAGCCGAATGGCATATTTTTGCCACAAGCCATGGAAAAGGTCTTAGCGATGGTCTTGGTGGAACCGTAAAGAGAGAAGCTCGCCGAGCCAGTTTGCAACGTACAATACAGGACCAAATTACTACCCCGCATCAACTGTATGAGTGGTACCGTGATCACCTTTTAAATTGTAACTTTGTATTTCTAACAGAGCAAAATTATAAAGCAGAAGAAGAGTTTCTTAAAAACAGGTTTATTGGCTTGAGAAATATTCCAGGACCAAAAGAATTCCACTATTTTGTTCCTGAAGGAAAATCAAAACTGAAAGTAAAACTGTACTCCGAAAATATTTCTAAATATAAATATTTCTTACTTTTAACTCCTTTTGTCTAAAATGATATCACCCAAATAGTTCCCCAACACAATTTCCCGAAAATACAATTTCCCGAAAATAGCTTGTTGATGGCATTTCCGAAACAATACCATCAGAAATTCCGGCCGAAGTGCGAGCAATCAGTTCATGACCACTTGATGTAGTGGTCCGGGCAAGATCTTTCAGCTCATTAACGATTTTTTCTTTAGCAGTGAGCGTTATCCGTCGGGAGCTCTGAATACTGAGGTGTTCAAAGTCACAATGAAAAAATAAGCGTAAGACACTCCAATAAATAGGTCCGGATGACGAGGGAGGGTGGAAGAGGAAGGGCGCGGTGCGGGGTGGGGGGAATTATTTTTTCGAGAAGTCGTATACTCGGGAAATTGTTTTTTCGAGAAATCGTATGCAGCAAGTTTTTTTTATGGGGGAAATCACGAATATATGGGAAGTTGTAAACTAAAAATAGGGAAATTGTAATTTCGGGAAATTGTTTTCGGGAAATTGTTTTCGGGAAATTGTAATTTTGGGAAATTGTTTTCGGGAAATTGTTTTCGGGAAATTATAATTTCGGGAAATTGTTTTCGGGAAATTGTAATTTCGGGAAATTGTAATTTCGGGAAATTGTATTTGGGAAATTGTTTTCGGGAAATTTTCCGCAGAGGCAAAAATATATATATATATATATATATCACATTTTTATCAAATCTCAGGAACCAATAGGAGCTCAGTCAAAACTGTTGACACAAAATGCAGAGAATACTATCAGGATTAACATATATTTTTTTCCCGGAATTTTAAAAAATTTAATTTTTTGAGATATAACTTCCCAAACTTTAAACCATGTGACATTGACCTTTGACCTTTCAGAAAAAAAAAAAAAAAATTACTAAATGCAGTTTAAAAGCTATTCTCAATACCTTTAAAGTAAGACAAATTTTGACCCTCTATGTTAAAAAGTCCAAAAATTTGCGTTTATCTTAGTTAAGTAAAGTGCAAAAAGACAACTAAGTTTCATAAGATTCAAGGGAGGTCGGGAAAATCCGTTCGTTGGTTATAAAAATTTTAGCCCTTCTCTCTTAAAAAAAAGACTGTGTACAACATCCTATCCGTGCTGAAAAAGAAGGAAGTTTCGAATTTAAAGGGTCACCAGGTAAACCAAAAAAAGTTTCGCGGCGTGTTGAAAAAAAATAATTAAAATTATTACGATCCAAAAGAAGAGCTCTTCAAGTGAATAATGATTATAGGCTGAGTGTTGCATATGAAACCTTCCGAAATTAATAAAATAAAACTTTGTGAGTCCAATCACAGGGGAGATGTGTAAACATCTAGTAATTAAAGATTTTTTTAAGTTGGTTCAGTATATTTTTTTCCAATTTAGAGCTGTTATACATTTAGCCTAGTTTAATTAGCTGTTATACTTCTATATTGTTATATTTGTGATTGTGTTATACTTTTTGGTTGTTGAATTAGTTTATATTGTGAAATTGTGTACGTTGTTATACTTGAGAGTTGTTAAATTATCTGAAATAACATTGGTCTACAAATTTAAAAAAAAAAAATTGACTGAAAAACGAAGCATGTTTTTTAACTAATCGGGGTGCGCTGAATTCGAATCTGGCATAAAAATTGGGTTATCACGTCTGTTCATTTTGTATCGCAATTTCACAATTATTAATTTGACAGAAGCCCACACTCATTCTAAATTTTTATAATAGTAGCGTTTAAGCATGTCAGGGAGATCGTGTGTTACTGATTCAAGCTATTTATACCCTATACCACTTTGTGGTTTGGGTATAATGACTTTGTGCTGCTGTTTGTAACAACCAAAAATATTTGACCTAGACCCATCTTTAATTATACCGATCGAATCAGAATCACTTTCTGAGTTGATTTAACAATGTCTGTCCGTCCGTCCGTCCGTCCGTCTGTGTGTCCATGTAAAGCTTGTAATCAAACTGCAGGTCGCAAATATGAATATATTTTGATGAAATTTGGTATATAAGCTTTCATCGGCCATGGGATGAACGCTATTGAAATTGGTGAGAATCGGTCCATGTTCAGACCTAGCCCCCATACAAATTACCCATATGAAATCGACATAAATTGCCATAAGATCCAAATTGTCATATAGATCTTACTCAAATTGGGTTTGTATGCATTCATTACATCCACTACTGAGTAGTCCAAAAATGATCCCTTTGACCCCATATTGAGCTGCTTCCCGATCTTCACTTAAATCTATTAAAAAACAAAAATATTGCACTGATTCTTCTCAAATTTTGTTTGTACAAATTTTTGCAAAATACAAGAGACTTTACCAAACATGATCAGGATCGGTCCATTTTTGGACCTAGTCCCTTTATAGATATAGCATCCGATACGAACTTTTTCGTATCTGTAGCCAAAAAAATTAATAAAAGTCCCACTCAAATTTGGTTTTTGCTTATTTTCAATGTCCAGTTAGTTGGGCCTAAGAGATAGGGTTTTTAAACGCATGGTATAGGGTATCGTATAGTCGGTCTAGACCGACTATAATTTTCTTACTTGTTTTGTTTTGTGTGTGGTGAATATTTTGTTGGAAAAAGGATATGCAATATCAGAATCATTAAAATAATGTCCCATCGGTTTCCAAACCAGTTCAACATCCACCAAATGATCCATTACCAGTCATTCCCAGTGCTACGAGCAGTGATTCCGAAACATCTTTCACCAGCAGTGGTAGTTAGTATGATACTAATGATGAACGCCATTTAGTGACTTAAACTGAGCTGAAGATCTAATTTGGGATTTACATTTATAGAAGCAAGACGCAGAGTTACTAGATTCACGCATGCAGCAGTGGAAACATCTTGCAGTTGGGACAAAAGTAACAATCTATTGAGATAGAAGCTTGGAGAATTGGATGCATATTTTGAAAAGAAACGGTCTATTCTATACTGTACTGATGTTGATGGTTATTTCAAAAAATTAATCAGCCATATGACAAAACTGAATGGAGATTATTTATTGATGGCTCTAAGTACAGTTTAAAGACTCTTCTTTTCCATAATGGGAATGAAAAACCATCCATAACAATTGCTCATGCCATTAATACAAAGGAAAACAACGAATCAATGACTGAAATTTTGATATTACTCAAATAAAACGATCATAAATGGAAGATCGGTGACCTTAAGGTGTGTGATTTAAATTTCTTTGTATATATAGTATAGACCATCGTAAATAACTGTAAATTAATCTGTTTCAGGTCATTGCTTTGTTAACTGGTATGCAAGGAGTTTTCACAAAATATTGTTGTTTCCTTTGTCTGTGGGATAGTCGCGCTACACGTCATCATTACGTCAGAACAGAGTGGCCAAAAAGAACTGAGTATTCACCAGGAAACAAAACATTTCAAATAAACCATTAATTGATCCATTAGACGTTCTTCTTCCGCCGCTGCACATAAAATTGGGCGCTTTTAAGAACTTTATCAAGGCTCTGGATAAAGAAGATGCAGCATTTAAATATTTGTTAGCGGTTTTTCCTAAAATTTCATAGGCTAAAATCAAAGAAGACATATTTGTTGGCCCTCAGATGAGGAAGCTTTTGAATGATGCCAATTTTTCAAATGTTTATTGGAGAAAGAAAGAGTGAAAACTACAGAAATTTTTTTTTATTTATTAACCAACACTCAGGCGATGCCCCCTACAGATGTAGTGCATTGTGTTGATCTCAGGAAAATAGGTTATGGGAAGGAAGAAAGAGGGAGTAGTGTTTGTGGATATTTGACCTAAATTTTATTAGATTATAACTGTCAGGAAAGACATCTGCGGGGAGTTTATTCCACATACGGCTAGTTCGACTGCCAAACGAATTCTCTCTGTAATGCGTTGTGCGATCAACTGGACAATAGACTACAAACGGATGTGATCTACTAGAGAAGCGGGTAGAGCGAACCGAAACTTGGGCATTTGGAATAAGTTCGCTAATCTCATGGTAGTATCTATAGAACAGTGCTACACAACCCCCATTCCGACGATGTTCCAATGAGTCAATAGAGTTGGTTACCCTACTGCCATAGATGAGCATCAACGCCCTCCTTTGCACACGCTCCAGTAGCTCCAAAATAGACTTTGGAGCTCCTGCATATATGGGAGTTGTATTCCATTTTCGGTCGGATGTAAGTGGTAAAGATTTTAAGGAGATCAGAGTTTTAGAAAACCAAGACACTTGAATGCTTCTTTCGACACTTGAAAACATGCTCGTTCCAACGAACATTACATTGAATTCTCGTGCCTAGAACATCAAGAGTATCCAATTCCTCAATACCTATATCACCCATATATGCCGACGACATTGTTGAATACATGGCCCTATGGGTCATGTTGCTGAATTATTGAAAAATTGTCACAAATTTGGTGCACGAATGTCACTCAAAATGCATCTTCTTCATTCGCATTTACATTTTTTTTTTTGCACAAAACCTAGGTGCGGTGAGCGGCAAACAAGGGGAGCGTGCTCACAAAGATTTAATGAAAAGTTAAAGAAATTATCAAGGATTTTGGGACAAAAGCATGCTGGGAGACTATTGCTGGACTCTAATATGTGAGGCCGAACCAACAAAATACAAACGACGTTGAAATAACTTTTGAAAATTCATTGATTTTTAAATAAACTAATGATTTTTTATCTAAAAAACGAATAAAAACATTTTTTTTTTTTTTTTTATATCTCGAAAACCTGACGTGATAGAGAAAAAGCAACTACAGATTCGATTTTCGGTTAAACATTTGGAAAAAAAAAATTTGAATTTTAAGAAAATCCTGTGTTTCAATTTGAAGAAAATTTATGCTACCAAGTTTTAAAAGGGGAGAATGACCCCCTAGTCCAAAGTTGCTCGTATACTTTGAAATACATGTAGTTGAATAAATCCCCAAACATTTTCCCTAATAACATAGCAATATCATAAACATGGCAACACTTTTACAAACCGAATGTAATTATTTAAAAGTATTTTAATACACAGTTGATTTTATTATTACCACAGTATTTGTGCAAGAAAAAAACATATAAATATATTTAGATGCTCAATATTCAACACACATACAACGTATATTAGTGTACACTTATAATCGGAGTAATCGTCGTCGTCGTCATCAATGGACAAAAAGCAAAAAAAAAAAGCATTAACTTTGTGTTAAATACAATTTTGTTTGTGTTATTTCTTTTGTTTTATTACAATATTTATTGTGTTAAAGTCGAGCATAAATCGTCGTTATTCGTTATTCGTAATTCGTATGTTGTACATTAAATATTTATCGTTTAAGAAAACACAGGTAGCAAGGTAGTAGTGAAATGTATTCGTGTGTCCGTCTGAAGATACTACATGAACACATACACATACATCCATACATATACAGCTACGAAGAGTCATCGGCCATCATTATCATCATCATGGATGGTTTCTCACCGATATTGCCGTAGACACTTGTAAGTTAGTATAGGTGGTAGTAGTATTGTTATTGTTGTTATTGTTCTTTTTTTTTAATTCTTCCAAGTGTAAATGTTTCTCGTACTCACTCGTTCGCATACTTCAAAAAACAGGTACGAAAAAATACACAGTTTTTATATAACAACAACGAACTATCCCTCATGTTTAAGTTTATATTGTGTATATGATTGACAGGCGACTCTCTTGAAACTTTAGAATAAAAGAGTCTTGATAAAATAAAAAATTCACCAACTTAAAGAGAAACATCACTAAAGAAGTTGAGTTTTAAGCACTTTTCTCCACTAATAATTGAGTGCTATTTATTTTGTTTAAATGAATATGATGGATGTTCGCAGTGATTGTAGTTTATTTATGATCGAATTAAACTTAACCTTTAACAGGTGTTATGGAGCCGAACTGGATTTGATGCTGACGGGAAGAAAACATTTAAATTAATTGCAATGAATTTAGGGAAGTATATATTTTAGGAATCTACTTAGAAAGACTTCCAGGTTCAGAAAATACACACATGAAACACACAATGTTCTGTTCTAAAGCAGCCAACACATATTTTTATTTTCATATCAATTATGTGTGTTTCTAAATTTTGTACGGTGTCCAACACAATCATGACTGTTTTTCGTTTTAATATTTCGTTATGTACACGAACATTTTTCTATCACGTATATTTTGTTTTTTGTTTCGAACACACATAAACCACACAGATTCGAGTGTAGCTTTATTTTAAGTCCGTTTTGTTGCACGTGTACTGCATAAAAACTGAACATGTTCTTCAATGCGTACATCTAAAAAAACGAAATTAAATTAAAATTAAACAATATATAAAATTTTTGTTTTCTATTTTATTACTATCTTTTTTTTTTTTATTTTATTTTTTTTTTATTTTTTTTTTTTTTTTTTTTTTTATTTTTCATTTTCTAATTTTTATTTATTTTTTTTTTTTTTATTATTTTATTTTCTATTTTTATTATTTTTTTATTTTTTATTTTTTATTTTTATTTTTATATTTTTTATTTTTATTATTTTTTTTTTAATTTTTATTTTTTTATTTTTATTTTTTTTTTAATTTTTATTTTTATTATTTTTTATTTTTATTATTTTTTAATTATTATTATTTTTTTATTTTTTATTATTATTATTTTTTTATTTTTATTTTTTTATTTTTTTTTTTTATTTTTTATTTTTTTATTTTTTATTTTTAATTTTTTATTTTTTATTTTTTTTTTTTATTTTTTATTTTTATTTTTTTATTTTTATTTTTATTTTTTTATTTTTATTTTTTTATTTTTATTTTTTTATTTTTTATTTTTTATTTGAATTTTTTTTTTTTTTTTTTTTTTTTTTTTTTTTTATAACTGCTAATGAAATATTTTAGATTTTTTAAATAAATTTGGTTGAAACAATTGTTGTCGTTATTATAAGGGTGTTTCAGATTTTTCCGATCACGAATGGATAATGTTTTAATTTTTAGATGTACGCGTTGAAGAACATGTTCTGTTTTTTTAGCAGTACACTCGCAAGAAAACGAACTTAAAATAAAGCTACACTCGAATCTGAGTGGTTTATGTGTGTTCGAAACAAAAAATATGCGAAAGAAATATGCTCGTGTATATAACGAAATATTAAAACGAAACACAGTCATGATTGTGTTGAGCACCGTACAAAATTTAGAAATACACATAATTGATATGAAAATGAAAATATGTGTCTGTTGTGTCTATGTTTGTATACATATGTATATGTACGAGATTTTTATTCAGAGTGTGTTTTTTTTTTCTGAACTCTGTTCCTGACCAAAACGAAATATAATAAATGTAAAGAATTTGCTCAAATTCCTTTTTTCTAAATACAGTTTCCAAATATTTTTTGCTTCCTTTCCAAATGTATTCATTATGTATTAATTAACGATCAAAAATGAGTTAACCTTTAACAGATCTTATATTTAAACTGGATCTGATGATCCTTCCTAAAGAGACTTAACTTTTCTTGTGTCCCTGACAGGCGAGGGTTAGCTGGAGATGTTTCAGTCTTTTAAGAACTTAATTACAGAATTTTAGGTTTTCGAGAAATATTAATGAATTCAAAATCATTAATAACAGAAAATATGAATGAATTCCTTAAAGATAGTGAATTGGAAATAAAATGAATTTCTTCGTTGAATGTTAACTCAGATTTAGGACAATACTAGGCAAAGAATATAAATGTCTAGCAGTCCCCGTTTGTATAAAAAGTATTTAAATATATTCCTGATGTTTATAAAAAGCTCCGTCCTTCCATCCCAATATTTATATGCTGGTATCTTGTGAAGTTTATTATTGATTATGAGCAAAATAGGTCGATTGGATAAAAACTTGTAAGCGAAAATGTAAAGAGACACCGCTTCCGATTGTTTTTGGAACGAAAAAATATGAATGTCGTATTGTTTTCAACAGAAACGAAAATTTGTCGCTTTAAATTCGTTTCATATATAAATTTTTTTTTGATTTTAAAAGATTCTTTTTCTCAAAGAAAAACTTCTCAGATTCTAAGCCATTTTCTTTCTTTCCTATTGGTATTACTCCTATTGAAAAAATCCCTCTCGATTCTGAATAAATAGGAAAATGTTTCAGAATCTGAGGGGTTTTGCAACATAATAAAAAAACACAGAATGTGAGTTGTTTTGGATTGAAAAACCCCTTCACATTCTGAGACTTTTTCCTATTGAAAACCCCCTCAAATTCTGAAGCATTTTTATATCCTATACCGCTATGTGGTTTGGGTATAGTGACTTTGTGCTGCTGTTTGTAACTACCAAAAATATTTGACCTAGACCCATCTTTTATTACACAGATCGACTCAGACTCACTTTCTGAGTCGATATAGCGGTGTCTGTCCATCCATCCGTCCATCTGTCCGTCTGTGTGTCCATGTAAACCTTGTATTCAAATTACAGGTCGCAAATACATATGAATATATTTTGATGAAATTTGGTATATAAGCTTGTATCGGCTATAGGATGAACGCTATTGAAATTGGTGAAATTCGGTTCAGACCTGGTCCCCATAAAAATGACCGCTATGAAATCGACATAAATTGCCATAAGATCCAAATTATCACATGGATCTCAGTCAAATTGGGTTTGTATGTGTTTATTATATCCATTAAGCAGTAGTCCAAAAGTAATCCCTATAGGACAATTCTTAGTCATGGGCCCCATATAGAGATAATTCCTGATCTTCACTTAAATCTATCAAAAAACAAAAATATTTTACAGATTTTTCTCAAATTTGGTTTGTATATATTTTTTTTTTTTAAATATAAGTAACTTTACCAAATATGGCCAGGATCGGTCCTTTTTCGACCTATAATTATAATAACCGATATGAACTTTTTCATATCTGCAGCCAAAAAAATTAATAATAATGCCACTCAAATTTGGTTTATGATTATTTTCTACATCCAATTAGTTGTACCGAAGAGATAGGGTCTCTAAACCATGGTATAGGGTATCGTATAGTCGGTATAGACCGACTATAATTTTCTTACTTGTTACTATTGAAAAAACCCCTCAGATTCTGAGCCATTTTTCCTATCGAAAAACACCATTCTGGAGCTATTATCCCAAGGAAAAACCTCTCAAATTCAGAGTCTCTTATCCCCTCAGATTTCGAGTCTTTAATCCCATTTAAAAATCACTCATATTAGTCTTTAATTCCATTAAATAACCCCTCAGATTATGAGTCTTTAAGTCCGTTAAAAACACCCTCAGATTCTGAGGATTTTATCCCATTGGAAAACTTCTCTGACTCTGAGGTTCTTATCCCATTGAAATATCCCTCAGATTCTGAGGCATTTTTTCCATTGAAAATGTCCACATATTCGGATTCTTTTATTCTTTAATTTGGAGGCATTTTTCCAAATGAAAAACTCCTCGGATTCGGAGGTACTTTTTCCTATTGAAAAACATCTCAGATTCGGAGTCATTTTTTCTGTTGAAAAACCCCTCAGATTCGGAGGCATTTTTCCTATTGAAAAACATCTCAGACTCGGAGGCATTTTTCCTATTGAAGAATCCCTTAGATTCTGAGACATTTTTGCTATTGAAAACGCCCATCTGTTCCCATTGAAAAACCTCTGATTCTGATGAGTTTTTTATTTCAAAAATCACTTAGATTCCTGGACAATTTTCCTATTGAAAAAGCCCCTCAGATTCTGAGGCATTTTGCCTATTGAAAAACCCCACAGATCCTGAGACATTTTTCCAATCGAAAAACACCATTCTGGAGCTATTATCCCAAAGAAAAACCTCTCAGATTCAGAGTCTCTTATCCAATGAAAAATTCCCTCAGATTCCGAGTCTTTTATCCCATTTAAAAATCCCTCTTATTATGAGTCTTTAATCCCATTAAATAACCCCTCCGATTATGAGTCATTAATTCCATTAAAACCCTCCTCAGATTCTGAGTATTTTATCGCATTGGAAAACTCCTCTGATTCTGGGGTTCTTATCCCATTGAAAAACCTCTCAGATTCTGAGGCATTTTTTGCATTGAAAAAGGCCACATATTCGGATTCTTTTATTCTTTTATGTGGAGGCATTTTTTCCTAATGAAAAAATCTACAGATTCGGAGGCATTTTTCCTATTGAAGAACCCCTCAGATTCTGAGACATTTTTGCTATTGAAAACGCCCATCTGATTCTATTGAAAACCCTCTGTTTCTGATGAATTTTTCCTTGCAAAAATCACTTAGATTTCGGGACATTTTTCCTATTGAAAAAGCCCCTCAGATTCTGAGGCATTTTGCCTATTGAAAAAGCCCTCACATATTGAGGCATTTTACCTGTTGAAAAAACCCCTCAGATTCTGAGACATTTTTCCTATCGAAAAACACCATTCTGGAGCTATTATTCCAAAGAAAAACCTCTCAGATTGAGATTCTCTTATCCAATTAAAAAACCCCTCAGACTCCCTCAGATTATGAGTCCTTAATCCCATTAAAGAACCCCTCAAATTATGAGTCTTTAATCCCATTAAAAACCCCTAAGATTCTGAGGATTTCATCCCATTGAAAAACTCCTCTTATTCTGAGCTTCTTATCCCATTGCCAAAAGCCCTCAGATTATGAGGCATTTTTTCCATTGAAAAAGCCCACATATTCGGATTCTTTTATTTGGAGGTATTTCTTCCTAATGAAAAACTCCTCAGATTCGGAGGCATTTTTCCTATTGAAAACCCCTCAGATTCAGAGGCATTTTTCCTATTGAGGAACCCTCAGATTTAGAGGCATTTTTCCTATTGAAAAACCCTCAGATTCGGAGGCATTTTTCTATTGAAAAACATCTCAGATTCGGAGGCATTTTTCGTATGGAGGAACCCTCAGATTTAGACACATTATTCCTACTGAAGAACCCCTCAGAATCTGAGACATTTTTCCTATTGAAAAAACCCCCCAGAATCTGAGACATTTTTCCTATTAGAAAGCAACTCATATTCTACGGTGGTAGATTTCTCTAAAACAGTCTGTCTTTCAAGGTTATACATTTTGTAAACGGAAACATTTATGTTTTTCCTACATCACAGAGAAAACGTAAATAATTAAAATGAAATCCACAAATTCAAAATTTTCCAACACTCGTATTAAATTTAAATATTAGTGTACTTTATATAAGAAAAAAATATATCCAGATTATCAATACTTACAAATTGTATTTCTAAAGCCATTTATGTAACAAATTCTTACCTGAAAAAAAAAGAAAACAAATACAATCAATTATAAAACTTTTCCAAAGGATAGATAAATAAACTTAAAGAAATTTTATTTCGTTAAAGTTAAAAAAAAACAAAGCAACATATAAAAACAATTTTTAAAAACAATAGATTTTGAGCCAAGTCTCGAACCAGCCAATATTCAAGGATTAAAACAAGACTTACGTGTCCGTTCCATGGAACATAGCATATGAAGTAATTTATATGAAGTTTGAATATTTCTATGCAAAATGTAAAACGAAACACAAATTGAAGGGCTTAATGTTTTTCAACAATCACAGAGACCAATATATAATTTCGTTTTAGATATTCTTAGTTTACTTTGTTAATAGAGATCTCAAAATAAAATTCAATTTGAATATTTTAACCAGCAATCAATCAATATTCAACATAACTTTCAGAAAAGGAAGAGTAAAAAACATTTGTTTCGTTTCGTTATTGATGTCGATAATAAAGTTCACAATTCAAATATTTTTCTTCAGAGCCATTTGAAATTAATATAAAAAAAAAAAATGGGATGAATCAATGTTTTACTCCAACTACTTTTGCTAAAGATGTAAATCTTTCGAAAATCTTAAAAGAAAATAATGTATAAAATACCTAAGGCGGCGGTGAGGTAGGTGGAGTGGTCTGTTAGGGTGGAGAAGCGAAAAAAGTTGGCACTGTTAAAAAAAAAAAAGAAATTTCATTCTGTATGTATTTGTATTTGTATGTAAATGATTGAAATTCAAAACTTAATTGCACAGGAAGGAAGGAAACGAAATGAAAAAAATCTCTGCATATACAAATTTTTTTTTCTTCAGCTGACTCATATTTTTTTTTGCTTGCTGCATTCTTTTGCACGACTCCGAAACCAAAACGACATTTGAATTGTTAAATCACAGAACTGGATGGAATATATATACAACCAGCCAACGATGGAATAGAACAAAAACAGAAAAAATATTGCAACTATATGCTTATGAGGAACAAACAATATATCATCAAAGTGAAGCCAAGTGAGCTTAAAAATAGTAGCACATCAGAATAGTAGAAACACAGCAGAAGAAGAAAAAAAAACGCTTGGAAAAGGAAAACCTACGACGATTCCCTACACTTTGGTGATATTTTATGTAGAGTATAAGATGCAAAAGTAGAATGTCTCTTACGGATGAGAATCATGATGACATTTCTACAAAAAGGAAATCCAAATACAGATGCAAAAAATATGGAAGAAAAAAAAATTAATGAAAATTCGATTATGTACCAAAAAGAATTGTAATTAAATCTGAGAAACTTTGCAACTGGAAAAAAATTAAATTCATCATCATGGTGGTTTGCAATTGCAGATACGAACGAACGTATGATGGACGTATTGACGGTAAGCTTAAATCACAAATCCATTAAAAAAAAACAGAAATATACTGAGAAAAAAAGGAATTAGCAAACAGAGGTGAGAAGGAATTAGTTGATCGTATTAAAATTTTATTTACAATTATTAATTTTTCTTTTTAATTTTAGTCACAATCGTTACAACCTTACTGGTTATCACCAAGTTCTGAATTTTTTGGATCTACTATTTGAACGTTTAAAGACTTTTGTATTCTATTATTACTTTATTTCTGTTAATATTCTGTTGACTTTTGCAGAATTAACATTTTCCTATAAATACTTTTAGGTGGGGGAGTCTTGCCCTCTTGCTGGAAGTTTGCCAATGTCCAACCAACAATCCCTTAAAATAGCGAGGCTAATGATTCTGAAATTTATTTACCGTCCAATTCCTATCTTCTCTGCGCTCTCAAAAGTCAACTATCTAGAGATAAACTCTCTTCTTAATTATCTTAATGATCCGTTCACAAAGTTGGTACAAGTAAAGTGGTTGATGTAGATATTTCCAAGACGTTCGATCGCGTGTGACACGGTGCGTATTTATCAAAGCATATTTTGCATTTGGGGTCGGTACTGACTTCTCTAGATTTATATCGAGTTTTCCCAAAAACCTCACAATTCGTGTTGTTATTGATGGGATCTCATCCAATGAGTTTTAGCTTAATTCAGGAGTATGTTGTTTCTCCCTCTCTTTCCCTTACCCTTCTGAATGACCTTCTTGCTCAAACCTTCAATTATATATTCTCTTTCACAGATGACAGCAACAGTTGACATTCATTTTCCTTCGGTTGTAGGCCACGCCCTTTGTCGGTTGGGGGGGGCAAAAGACGAACAATCAAGACCTGCTAACAATATCTGAGTGGGCTAAAGCGAATAGGCTGGATTTTAATGCGCAGAAGACAATGTTTTTTTTTTTTTTTTTTTTTTTTTTTTTTTTTTATTATTATTATTATTAGATTATAACTGTCAGGAAAGACCTCTGCGGGGAGTTTATTCCACATACGGCTAGTTCGACTGATAAACGAATTCTCTCTGTAATGCGTTGTGCGGTCAACTGGACAATAGACTACAAACGGATGTGATCTACTAGAGAAGCCGGTAGAGCGAACCGAAACTCGAGCACTTGGAATAAGTTCGCTAATCTCAGAAGAACATTTCCCATGGTAATATCTATAGAACAGTGATACGCAACCCACATTCCGACGATGTTCCAATGAATCAATAGAGTTGGATACCCTACAGTCATTGATGAGCGCCAACGCCCTCCTTTGTACACGGTGCAGTAGCTCCAAAATAGACCTTAAAGTTCCTGCCCATATATGGGAGTTGTTGTCGGAAGTAAGTGGTATAGATTTTAAGGAGATCAGGAGTGAAGTAATTTTTACACCGTTTTAGAAAACCAAGACTCTTGAATGCTTCTTTCGACACTTGAAAAACATGCTCGTTCCAACGAAAATCACATTGAATTCTCATGCCTAGAACATCAACCTCCCCCAACCTCCAAGAGGCTTGGCCTACAATTAAAGGAAAATGAATGACAAATGCTGCTGTCATCTGCGAAAGAGTAAATAGAATTAAAAGTTTGACCAAGAAGGTCGTTCAGAAAGATAAGGAAAATATAAGGAGAAAGAATGGAACCTTGGGGTACCCCTGAATTAAGCTGAAACTCATTAGATGAGACCCCATCAATAACAACACGTATTGTTCGGTCTCTCATTACCGTTGCGTTGCGTGTTAACCAATAGGGCCTTGGATTCAACAATTTCATCTGTATATATGGGTAGTATATGTATTGAGGAATCGTATACTCTGGATGTTCTGGGCATGAGAATTCAATGTGACGTTCGTTGTAACGAATGGGTTTTTCAAGTGTCGAAAGAAGCATTCAAGTGTCTTGTTTTCCTAAAACGGTGCAAAAATTACTTCACCCCGTCTGATCTCCTTAAAATACAAATAAAAATCCCAATTTGAGTGTAACTGGACCATGTTCAAAGGAGGGCGTTGATGCTTATTAATTACAGTAGGGTATCCAACGCTATTGACTCGTTGCAAAATCATGAAAATCATATGAAATGTTCTTCTGAGATTAGCGAACTCGAAATTCAGTTCGCTCTACGCACTTCTTTAATAGATCACATCGATTTGTAGCCTATTATTCAGTTGACCGCGCAACGCATAAATAAACTCCCCCCACAAGTCTTTCCTGACAGTTACAATTTAATAATATTTAAGGCAAATGTCCACCACACTACTCCCTCTTTCCTCATTCCCATAACTTATTAGCCTGAAATCAACAAAATGCAACGCTGTGTTGAAGTTTTTTGAACGCACAGTTGCATTCATGATTGGCGATTTGGCAACACCACAAATCCTATTTTACATCTGAGAACAGTATCACAAGTTTTGGATTTTTTTTTTTTAAATCTGACTTATAAAAATTGTTTGTAATACACAAAAGGTTTCTGATTTAGATTGCTATTTAATCAGGCTCAAGATCAAATGTTTCTGCTTGGGAAAATTTGGGACATTTCCAGAAAAAAAAAAATTTGCATTTTTGTTTTCTGTTTACCATAGCTAATATAGCTAATTGCACAAAACTTTGTCGTAAAAGCAATCTTATTTTTATTATACACTAGCAGATTAGCCAATTCACAAACCAACACTTTTTTGGTTTATTATTATTGTGAATGAAGATAATAAACACATTAATAAATTTAATAAACACACACATAGCATATGTATAATTTTATGTATGTTTTAGTAGCAACTTTAAATGCAATTTGCTCAAAATAAAGAGAAAAAAAAAACAATTAAAAATCTGGTGAACAGATACAAAGATATACCTTTCAAATAATATACGTTTGGTCAAAATCGGGATAAAACGGTAGAACCAAGCATCGGTAACAAGAAATCGCCTAGCCTATTAATATTATAGATTATTGTGCGTCATTCGGTTGTCTTCGGATGAGTCTGTCTGAAAAATTTAATCCAATTCGACAGTTCATTTCGTTCGCAACATCGCGTGATGACATACATGAAAGGGTTTTTCGTTGACTTCCGAACAATAGCACGGTCCACTAATTGTTTTTTTTTTTTTTTTTTTTTTTTGAGACGTAGGTTCCCTGTTCAATTCGACAATTTCAGGCGGATTTTTGTTTTTTTTTTTTTTTTTTTTTTTTTCATCATTGCACATGTTATCTATAAGGTGCCTCTCCTCTGACGTGCAGTCTTCCCCGCGTCTCATTGTTTGCCACAATAACATAAAACAACACCAAATTAAAAAAAAAAAAATATATATATAACACTTCTCACACGTTGTGCTAATTTGCTGTCCAAGCCAAATGCAGCTAATGACACAAATTAGCAATCAAAATAAAAAGAAATCATAATAACGGTAACAGTAATAATAACAGAAGCCAGATAGTCTTGTAGAACAGCGTAGACCAAAACAATTGGTCTAATTATGCAAAAATGCTGACCAAAATTATGCAAAAATGAAAGGTAATTGTTCAATTTAAAATTAGCGGTTTGGGCACAAAAAAATTTCCGAGTTGATAGACATATTTTTGAGATTGGTTTAATAGTAGTACTCGTGTTTCTAAGCAACTTAATGCGAAAGTGGTAATTTTAGCAATGACTGATTTTTTTTTTTTTTTTTTTTTTTTTTGAACAAAGAAGTTCCATTAAATTTTGTTTTTCGGAATGGAATTTATGCTGCAAAGACGTTAAGGATGTTGTAGGGCTTCGGTGACCATACTATGTCGGGGAAAAAATGTTTAAAAGTGAAACTATTCCAAGAAGACAGCGACAGCGTTATATGCAAAGAGCGCCCTCGACGAGAAAAAAAAATCAGCTGTGAAGAACGCGTCTTTTGCTGAAAAATTGTCGATTGACATTTAGAAATTTTTCTGTTGTTATTGAAATGTCAAAAGCACCTGTTTACGCCATTTTAAATTTTTAGGCCACTAAACGTGTCAACTCTCGATTAGTTCCAAAAAAAACTCAACTTTTTAAGAAATAGAGCGACGCATTAATATCTTTAAAATAAAATGCATCATTACGACCCTGAAAGAATCGATAAATTAAGAGAATATCGTGCAAAACGTGAAGCAAGACTGAAAATATCACGTCAAAAAACAAGATCATAACAGTTTTTTTCAATTATCGTGGTAAACTGCTAACGAGGGTTATTATTTGAGTATTATACGTCGTTTTCTTGAACCTATTCGCCAAAAGAGGCCAGTATTATAAACCGTGTAACACTGCACTGGGTCTTCGAGGCCGTTTCGCATAAAATTCGACTGAGATAGTTCCACAACCACCTTATTCAGCTGAGTTAGTATTGTGTGATTTCTGGCTATTTAACGAAATCAAAAGTCCAACCCGGTAACACAGTTTTAAATCGATTGAAAAGATTAAAACCGAATCGCTACATGCTTTCAAGGCCATTTTGGAAATCGACTCTAACAACTGTCTTGAGCATTCATAAAAAGATAAAAGAAAAACGTTGGCATAAGCGTATTGTATTGCAGGCGATGAAATTGATTTAGAAGTTTTATATGAAAAGGAAAAGGAGAGCATAATTTTTAAGAAAATGTACTTTTTTAAGAGAGGGTGATTTTTTAAGAAATGCACTTTTTGAAAATAAGTATCTTTTTTAGGAAAAAATACTTTTTAAGAAACGGTAATTTTTTTAAAAGTTTTGGTTTTTTATAAAAATGAACTTTCCTATTTTTAGGAAATGCTACTTTTTTTTAGAAAATTTACTTTATTGAGGAAAAATACTTTTTTGAGAAAAGGTTCTTTTTTGAGAAAAGGTACTTTTTTGAGAAAAGGTACTTTTTTGAGAAAGGCACTTTTTTGAGAAAAGGTATTTTCTAAGAAAAAGTACTTTTGTAAGATACGTTAGTTTTTAAAGAATAAGTACTTTTTGAAGTGTACATATTGGGGTGGGTCAATTTTTTTGTAAATAGGCGTATAGCAAAAACGTAATCTACAATAAATTCTAAGAAAACTTGCCTAAGAAACTATGGGTCTAAAATCAAAACGTAGCTCCCGCCAAAAGACATAATGGAATTTCGGAAATTGGGGAAAATCATTTAAATTTGACAATAGTGTTCTGACATAAATGCTGCTATCTCAAAAAGTACTCAAGATACAGATCTCAGTTAGGTTTCAAATAATAGGTATTGATACTCCCTTTAAAATGGCATTACACATTTTTTTTTATAAAGGTCAAAGGTCATTGGTTAAACCTTAAGTTTTGGAAATACACTTTTCTAAATGTTTTTGGCATGCTTCTAATGAATTTTGCCTGCTGAGTTGGAATATGACCTTGGAAATTGTCCACCGCTTTTAGTTTTTGAGAAATATGTTTGAAAATTGCGTAAATTGAATAACTGTGCTTTTTGCATATTTAGGTGGAAATATCTCAAAAACTTAAAGCAACAGCGTGCCTTTTTTGCGATATACTGTTTTATGTAAAAAATACCATATTTTTCAATAAAACTATTCAAGCCATATTTTAAAAACCTTTATTTACCTTCAAACTAAAGTTTGTAATGTTATTGAGCAATCAGTATACGAAAGATCTGAGCTAGCTAGGAGTTCGCTGGATAGTTGGTCTACTATATTTAACACGCATTCAGAAATTGTATTCTTTCTGCTGGTGTGTTGGTCAATCATGAATGCTTTGAGAGAATGAGGAATTAATCCACAGGAGCATGGCATTGTTTTTTTGTAATTGCATTTACCGATACAAAATACATCATTCAATGATGTCTCAAATTCTGAAAATGTATTACCTCTTGATATATTTTTTTACCTCTTTATGGTTTTTGTTGAGAAATGTATTTACTTTTTTTAAAATGCTTGTTCTATTTATCAGGGAGGGCAATATTTAATTTTTTCCCAAATTTCAATTATTTTGTTTGCAATGATCGGAGAAAATACGAGTGTTGTTTTTTTTTAATTTTTCTTTTTCGCGATCACTTAAGATTCCTTAATATAATACTTTAAAACATCACGATAACTTGTCAATTTAATTCAGTAAATTCACTTGGCATGCCACTGATAACTAGCGATGTGATTAGTCAGAAAACTTCATCCGAAAAAGTCAATTGACGTCGCTGATGATTCCATAATTTAATGTGAAAAGTTTTCTTTTTAAAAAGAAATTAACCCACGCTTACTTCTTGAAAGTTAACTGATTTGGCAATGATTACTATTCATTCCCTCATATCAAAGCAATTTCGTGGTTCACTTTTTTCGAAGCCAGAAGAAGCGTTTAAAGCGTCTGAAATGTTTCACGGGTACTTCCGATCGAAGTGGAAAAACTGTTCCGAACATTGCTACACATTATAATGGGGAATATTTGGAAAAATAGTTCATTTGATTGTCGCAAAAACATACTCGTACTTCGGAAACGGCATGCGAAGGATGACCTTTTTCGTTTTTATTATTGTAAAGAGTCTTAAATAAGTTTTTTCGGACTCTAAATGTTCACAGTCACTTATTTGGAATATGAAGACAATGTAAGGGGACCTAAGGCTTCATTCCACCATGTTTGTATTTTTTAAAATGTTAACTTAACAGAATGTCAACAATACAAAAATTAGAACCACAACTAGACGGTTTCTTTATTTAAACTTCAAATGAGAATCGAAAGATAATTATATTACTTGTTATGTTTATGACATTACATTAGAAACATTAACATTTATTTGTCGCT
>OY821521.1:31517870-31565370 GCA_963682025.1 Cordilura impudica
CTCGTACATATATGTAAACAAACACAGCTCTGACCAACAATACACAAATTTTTATTTTCATATCAATTATGTGTGTTTCTAAATTTTGTACTTTGCCGAACACAATCATGAATGTGTTTCGTTTTAATACTTGATTGTGAACACGAACATGTTTGTTTGTTTGTATTGTTTTATTCGAACACACATAAACCAGACAGTTTCGAGTGTAGCTATATTTTAAGTTCGTGTTCTCAAAAAAAAACAACAAAAAAAAAACAAGTAAGAAAATTAAAGTCGGTCTAGACCGACTATATGATACCCTATACCATAAGTTTAGAGACCCTATCTCATAGGCCCAACTACCTGGACCATAGAAAATAAGCATGAACCAAATTTGAGTGGGATTTTTATTAATTTTTTTGGCTGCAGATATGAAAAAGTTTATATCGGATGCTATATCTATATGGGGACTAGGCCCAAAAATGGACCGATCCCTCACTATGTTGGTAAAGTCTCTTGTATTTTGCAAAAATATATACAAACAAAATTTGACAAGAATCAGTGCAATAATTTTATTTTTTGATAGATTTAAGTGAAGGTCGGGAAGCAGCTCTATATGGGACCTATGACTAAGAGTTGTCCCTAATAGGGATCATTCGTGGACTACTCATTAATGGATGTAATAAACGCATACAAACCCAATATGAGTAAGATCTATATGACAATTTAGATCTTATGGCAATTTATGTCGATTTCATATGGGTCATTTGTATGGGCTAGGTCTGAACATGGACCGATTCTCACCAATTTCAATAGCGTTCATCCCATGGCCGACGAAAGCTTATATACCAAATTTCATCAAAATATATTTATATTTGCGACCTGCAGTTTGATTACAAGGTTTACATGGACACACAGACGGACGGACATCGTAAATCGAATCAGTTAGTGATTCTGATTCGATCGGTATAATAAATGATGGGTCTAAGTCAAATATTTTTGGTAGTTACAAACAGCAGCACAAAGTCATTATACCCAAACCACATAGTGGTATAGGGTATAAATACACAGGTTCGATTGTAGCTTTATTTTCACTTCGTGTTCCTGAACGCGTACAGTTAAAATTAAAACATTATCCACTCGCGATCGAAAAAATCCGATATACCCCGATAAAAACAACGACAATTGTTTCAACCAAATTTATTTAAAATATCTAAAATAATTCATTAGCAGGTATAAAAAAATTAAAATAAAAAGATAATAATAAAAATAAAAAATTTATAATATTAATAGGCTAGGCGATTTCTTGTGACCGATGTTTTGTTCTACCGATTTA
The DNA here is from genome assembly GCA_963682025.1 of Cordilura impudica. Lineage (NCBI taxonomy): Eukaryota > Metazoa > Arthropoda > Insecta > Diptera > Scathophagidae > Cordilura > Cordilura impudica. The sequence goes on from OY821521.1 coordinate 31,519,186, forward strand.
TCCCGATTTTGACCAAACGTATATTATTTGAAAGGTATTTCTTTTTAGCCGTTTTGCAGATTTACAGATTTCTAAATTTTTTCCTTTATTTTGAGTAAAATTGTATTTAAAGTTGCTACTAACACATACATAAAATTATGCAATGCTATGTGTGTATTTATTAAATTTTTTAATGTGTTTGTAATAAAAATGAGTTTGTTTTTTGTGTTGATTTGTGAATTGGCTATAATTGATTAGCATACTTTTAGGGTCTTTATTTAATGAAAAAATAAAATTTCCTAGAATTTGCGCTCGAATTTCGAGGGCTGGAATCTGCTAGTAATAATAAAATAAAATCTAATAAAAAAACGAAAATAATTCATAAACAAAATATAAAAATTTCTCTGTGTGGTTAAAATTAAACTGTTGGTATTCACTGAACCTGTTCGCAGTACACTTGGCAGAACATGAACTTAAAATAAATCTACACTCGAACATGTGTGTTGTTCATGTTTTTTTTTTTTTTTTTTTTTTTTTTTTTAATTCAATATTTATTTATTTATTTATTTATTTTTTTTTTTTTTTCAGAATTATATTCATATTAAGGTATAACGAGGGCTTATATTCAAAAGGTGCTATCTACATTTGACAGCAATATTAATTTTTGATTTCAAATTGTTCTCTGATATACATAACTCAAATATAATATTAATTTTGATATCATACATGATTAGTACGACCATTTCTCAATGGATATTGTACCAAATCGATAGACAAATACTTTCAGATCTTATTAATAAATTGGTTTTACACGCTCTTTTTAAAATAATTATTGATGCAGATAGCACTTCTTGAATATACCCTCGATATACTGTATTATATATATAAAAACTAAGTAATCTACATATTTTCATAAAATAACGAATAAATTTTAAGAATTTTATGAATACATTAAATTTGTTTTATTTTAAAATGATCCTGACGAAGAAAATATTTATCGATTTTCATAAAGAGTCAATTTGACGTCAACAGTACCCCACGGGTTAATTTCAGAAAATAAGTCCAAAATATTATTTTTAGAATTATTGAAATATTGTCAACAAGTTTTATCGAAATGCTTCCACAAATATATATTATTTCGATATTTTGTTTAAAAAAAATGTAAATCTCCCTAAATTTGACTTTTGACCTTAAAGAGGGACAATTTATAGTGTTTCAATTTAACCTTAATTTACAAGATTGAGAACTTATAACAAGCAGTATTTTGATAAAAGATATTTGAAACATGAAAACACCAAAAAAGTATGAAAAATCACATTTTTCTTCAAATCCGCTGAAATAAATACGCTGCCCTTGCCAAATTAAGAACTGGATACCTGCAATATTTGGCATTTTTAGTCACATATATTTTGTTTATAAGACCTTAAAGTCCAATCGTTGATTTTGGTAAATTTCTTGAACAAAATTTTTGAAAAAGTAAAATTGGAGATTTTGTAATAGTGCTAAAAAAAAATACGTAACGTTTTGACTTTAATTTAGAACGGCATAACAATAGACGAGATGCAAAATACTTTACATAAAATAATTTTGGGATCAAAAAATTATTATTAAATTAAATTATTTCAATGTCTTAAAACTGTGAGCTCGATTTTCTTAATCAAGCTGTCTGAGGCGCATTTATTGCCTGGGAAACTTGATATAAAATGGCTGTTTTGCAACCGATAATAGATTTTGTTGTTTTATTAGAAAGATAATTTACTCTATATTATGGTTTATTAATAATTTATTAATTAATTTAATTGAAACGCAATTATTGATTTCAAAATTTTTGTGAAAAAAAAATTTTTTTTTTTTTTTATAATTTTTACATATAAATGCATATTTGAAATTTGTACTCAATGCGCGTCCAGAAAAAATTTTCCAATTTAGCTAAAATTTTGGGCACAAAAGTTTTAGATCCAGTGTCACAATATTCCGACCCGTACGTCTGGAAATTAAAAAAAAAAAAAAATGAACATAAAGACAGACAGACAACGAACGGATAGACATACATACGCACGGACGGACATTGCTATATCGACTCAGAAAATGATTCCGAGTCTTGATCAGATATTTTTGATAGTTACAAACATCAGCACTAACTCATTATACATGGTCCACAGTGTGCTATAGTGTACAAAAAATGTACAGGGTGGTTGATGAAAACGTGATGAAAACTTTTTTCCGTTACAATTTTTTTTTTTTTTTTTTATTTTTATTATTATTTATTAATCTATTTTTTTTTTTTTTTTTTTTTTTTTTTTTTGCTGAGCGTTCGACACTCACAAGAGGGACTAACCGTCGAGGTGCAACAGTTCTGCTACCATTCACGTCAAGCCTAGAGCTTTGACAAGGCTGCTTATCTGGTTATCGGCAGACAGTCGCTGCTGCCAATTCTACATAAGGATTTGAATTTATTTCCATATAACATTCAAATAACAAGCAATCGGAACGCAGCAAGGCTTGCCGACTCGCTTGGGATTTTGCTAGAAAATTACTCAAATAGTGGTTGTCGAACTGCACATTTAAAAAGATATCTTTTTTATAAAAAAAGATACTTTCTTGAAAAAAGGGGTACTTAAAAAAATAGTTTTCCCTATAAAAAATTACTGGTTTTAAAAAAGGTAATTTTTTAAGAAACTACTGTTTTAACAAAAAAGTGTACTTTTTTAAACGTACCTTTAAAAAAAGAGTAGTTTTTTATGGTACTTAAAAAAGGGTACTTTTTTAAAAAAGATTCTCTTTTTAAAAAATTTGTTTTTTAAAAGTATTTTCTTAAAAAAAGGTACTTTTTAAAACAGAAAAGACAATTTTTTAAGAAGGTACTTTTTAAAAAAGGGTACTTTTAAAAAAAATTTACGTATTTAAGAAATGTACTTTTTTTTACAAAAGGGTCTACCTCTTGTGTGGCAATATTTGCTTAAGACCTGCAGTATAAGCATACACACACCCTCAGGAAGCAAATGCTACAACTGCAACGACTGCAACAATAAGAATAATTACAAAATACAACTTAAGTAAAAGAACAAATAAGACATTGAGCATTCTAATTTTTTCAAGTTTTTTATACATTTTCATTCATATCTTGTGACCCATTGGACCGATTTTGATGATTTTAAACAGCAACTACTTTGAAATGTTAATAAACAATTTTAAGCAAAAACGAAGAGTCCAGCTCGTTATGAGGCTGTAATTGCAATTTCCACATACAGACGGACAGACGGTCATCGTTAAATCAACTTCTCTTGTTATAAGGTCTCGGGAATTTATTTCGATGCGTTTCAAACGGAACGACAAATTGATATATATATATAGCCTCTGTACAGTAATGCGGAGGGTGTAAGTAATTTTAATATCAAACAAATATTTTTATTTAAGTTTTTCACTTAGTTGGTGAATTTTGCGGGTCTATCTCTTGTACGGTATGAGTTTTATTTTTTTTTTTTTTTTTTTTTTTAAGTAAACTTTCTTCAGCGAAGTTATTCGGTTCCAGGCGTAAAGTTTTGGGAACATACAAAGCTCAAAATTTAGGTTTTGGGGACTTTAAAAAATTAAATAATAAATAATTTCCTATAATCGTGATAATTCGAAAAAATATGAAACAGTTCGATTCCTTATACCCGAAATAAAGTAATACCATTGATTCTGCGCATGTTTTTTTTTTTTTTTTTGGAGAGAAAATTAGTTTATAAACATATTAAATTAAAGCTGATATTTTTAGCGGCGTAGCATGACACTTTTTTCTTAAATGTTATCTCTCCTGGGGTATTACAAACTAAAGTATTGATGTGTGACGTTCAGAGGTCCAAGGTAAAAAGCAACTGTCGAGAAACAAGTCTAAAATATTTTTGTAAAAATTTTAATATTGTAATACATATTTTATCTACTTTCTTGGTAAATGGTGAAGTTGGTGTAAAAAAACAACAAATATATAAAAAAAAAAAAAATTTATAATAATGTAAAGTATACTTAGAATATGTAAAAAAAAAATGCTTCATTAGTTTGAAAAAGTATAAGAGAAACAAAAAAAAAAAATCTAGAAAAAATTTATGCAAAAAAATTATGATTGTAAAAATTGCTAGGAAATAAAAGAAATCTATGCTTAAATATCATTGTAGTTGTTAATGAAACTGCAAAAGTATATAAAAAGCACACAGACACGACAACACATTCAAGTACTTTATAAAAAAAACAACACACAACTCCTTCCCTTCTTTGCTTCTTTTAAACCCTAAAAAAAGGCTACACCACCCGAACAGAAAATAGAAAAAATTTCCTTTATATCCTTTTTAGACTGAGGACGACGACTCAGTTTAGACTTTGAATTGAACGGCATGACTTGAGAAGAACACAATTGTGTAACATAACAATCTCATTGTTACAGTTTTTGTTACTGTGGACAAAAAACAAGAGTTACTAAATACAAAAACAAAAAATATAAAATATAAAAAAAAAACAAAAAGATCTATATTTATGTATATTGAACGAAAAAAAAAATCCGATTGACCACCCACAATCAGAAACCCATACGGATATATTGGAGAATCAAAATCAAGATAAGTTTAAATGAACAATTGTTTATCTATGATAGGATTGAAACATTGCTAATTGCATTTAAGGAAACAATTTATTTATAAATACTGAAACATCCTAAAAGTATACGACACTTCCTTAGTAATTTAAGCACTCAAAAGTATACTGAATTTTGAAGTTAAAATAAAAAACTTTTAATTTATGTTGGTTTTTAATGTCGACTTTCGTCAGACCGTTTGCAATTAATACGAGTACTTTAATTAATATGCAGATCATTATTGTTGTATTTCTAACTAATATTTTTAATCAGACCGGCGCACTGTGGGACGAATAGAAACTGTTCCGTTCAAATTACTCTACTCCTACATAGTTCAACTGTTTGAGCTGGGGTTTTTTTTTTTTTAATGTTGAATTTTATTTCGGCTTACATTTTTTCACGAAAATGTGACCCTACGGAGCGCCAGAATAGGCTTTTTTCTAAAAATTTTCATCTGAGAACCTTCGTCGCCATAATGTTCTAAAACTTTTCGTGGGGAAGCGATGTTTTTACTGGAAAATTATGCACTTTTGGAAGAAAATTTATATAATAAAAAGTGTTCAGAATCATTCATGCAATATCCACAAATTTTTTTTCCGAATTTTTGGACACATTTTCTGACATTTCAAAAAAGTTTTTTTTTTTTTTTTTTTTTTTGGACGATGGACGGTCATCGCTAAATCGACTCAGAAAGTGATCCTGTAATAAAATGGAATATTTCAAAATGAGGTAACCTTCCCCAATAAATTTCTAAATTTTTATAATGTGGTGTTTTATTTTTAGAGGTTCATAACTTTGAGTTGGTAACACTGCTATATTTGACAACCTAATTAACAGCTGATACTTACTTTTTGTATAGTTTGGTTTGCCCTTGCATCATGCATAGACTTACATGAGTGAAATTTTCTATCAAAATAATGGTTTTGTTCGTTAATCTTATCGTGCACTTCATCCATTTTATGGTAGTCATAATCGTCCATCAGAACGGCTAATTCAATTAACTATGGATCGCGTTCGCACCACGTTCATCACTTAGCCGCTGTACAATAAAGCATTGAAGAAGAAAAACTTTAATCAATTCAGCGCCGTTCTCAGGAAATGGTGATCTGTCCATCCACTTTATTGAAGATTTTACGAAGGGATCTTCGTTTACAGGCTTTCAAGATTCAACTTGCGCAATTCGACAAATGGAGTGAATCACAAATTGATATTGATTTTGATTTTCCATTAAAAATTTGTTTAGCGATGAAGCTTATTTTTCGTTGAATGGGTACGTAAATAAGCAACAATGTCGCATTTGAAGCTTTTGTCCAAACACCATTGCATCCACAGAAAAGTACTGCTTGGTGCGGTTTATGAGCAGAATGTTACTGGCAACGGTGAACGATATAGAGAAATGATTACAAGTTATTTCGTAAGAACTAAGGAGAAAAACTGTGCGGTGTACTCTAGAAAAAGATGACATGCAGCAAAGGTGGAATTGCGGAAAGCTGGAAAACGAGATGCTTCTCAAATACTCAAAGAAGTCATTAATAGTCCAGCACGTGTAATTAAGTACAAAATGGCTTTTTCTAAATCAAAGAGCGAAAAAACTGGCTCACAAACGCTAACATAAGCATTGTCGATGTTTGTAGATGCCGATTTAACTCGTCGTCAGTACGAAATAGTGAGGAATACTAACAAGAAATTCTTCCCTTGTTATACTTTCTTACAAAAAGCGAATCAAAAATGCTATATACCCCAAGAATCATGCGGAGTAACAAGTACTTACGCCGAAACCGATTTATGGCCTTTGATTGACCATACAATTATGCGCTTTTCCATGTCCGTAGAAGAGGTTATAATAACAGTAAAAGAGCAAGAACGAAATAGCTTGAAGTTGATTTCTAAATGGGGCTGTGATGGGTCACATAAATCTCAATTCAAACAGAAATTTGTAAATGATGTCGACTAAGATGCGAACATATTCCCTTTACGATTAGTTTCTGGTAGTCAAGACGAAAAGCTGTTATGGCAAAACCTAACACCTTCTTCACCTCGATGTTGCCGTCCTATAAGATTTCGTTTTGTTAAAAAGAAGAAGCTGATGTTACCGAGGAAGAAATTAACTTTATGAAAAAGTCCGCGATGTGACTAAACCCCACAGATATTAATTTAAACGGAAACAAGTTTTCAGTCAGTCATGTCTTCATCATGACAATGGTAGATGGCACAGTCTGCAAGGCAGCTAATGTCACAAAGTCCACTAGTCGTTGCTATATATATTTACTGCAACATCTAAGGATTTTAATAAAATTGATATTCGAAACGAAATAAGTTCTGAAGCTATGGAGTTTGGCCTTTCAGTTTTACACGCTAGAATTATAATCCTGATAATATTCTCCATTTGGCTTACAAGTTGCCAGTAAAGAAATTTAGAGAGCGAAAGACTGAAGCAGAGAAAAAAAATTGAACTGGAAAAAACACGAAATCCATAAAAGATTTCGCGAAGAAACTGGTTTAGTAGACATTCCAAAGGCACATTTTGACAACACCAACGACGGTAATACCAGTAGAAGGTTTTTTGATGGTCTGAAATTGGCATCCGGCATAACAGGAATTATTTATGACCTAATATACCCATTAAAAGTCATACTAGAGACGATTTCATGCGGACATTCAATTGATCTCGTTAAATTCGATGAATATGCATATGGTTTAACCAGACTTGCAGAGATGCAGTCAGCTCCAGAGAGGAAAATTCTGTCACTGAACTGTAACGCAAACAGGCGAGAACTGAATGTGCCAAAACACTAAGGCGCCAAAAGTTTATTTACGATCAGCGCCTTCGTGCTTAAGTTCTCTCTGCTCCTCGGGATAGTAAGAGCTTTTGGTCATTTGTTTACTGAATTACCAAATATTCACTGAACCGGTTGATAAGACAAACCTTTTAGCTGAACTTTTTGTAAAAAACTCCTTTTTGCCGGATAGCGATCAACCTCTGCCCGAACTTGAAAGTGTAAAATATTCTTTCGAGCACGTGCAGTTAAAACGGTTCCTTTGGATCTCAACATTAATAAGTCTTCGAGACCGGATGGTATATCAGCACTGGTGCTGAAACAGTGCTCTTCGACGCTAGCCAGTCCATTGGTCAACCTTTTCAGCCTTTCGTACCCTGCGGGAGACTTTCCCTCTTGCTGGAAATTTGCTAATGTCCAACCAATCCCTAAAAAGGTTGCAATCCGTTTGCAATCTGCTATGCGCTCTCAAAGGTGATGGGGAGCATGGTCAATTTCTATCTTGTCCACTTCCTAAAGGTCAACTCACTTCTTAATGATCGACAGTGTGGCTTCCGTAGACAACGTCCCACGGGAGACCTGTTAGCTCTACTTTCTGAGCGCTAGAGTCGATCCATTCGCAATTTTGGCGAAAGTAAAGTGGTTGCTCTGGATATTTCCAAGGCATTCAATCGTGTGTGGCACGGTGCATTGATATCAAAGCTTATTGCATTTGGGGTCGGTAGTCACGTCTCTCAATTTATATCGACCTTTCTCAGAGACCGAACAATACGTGTTGTTATTGATGGGGTCTCATCTAAAGAGTTTCAGCTTAATTCAGGGGGACCCCAAGGTTCCATTCTTTCTCCTTCTCTTGTCCTTATCTTTCTGAACGACCTTCTTCTTCAAACTTTTAACTCTATATACTCTTTCGCAGATGACAGCAGCATTCGTCATTCATTTTCTTTTAACTGTAGGCCAAGCCTCTTGGAGGTTGGGGGGCAAAAGGCAGACAAAGAATGACACACTCAATCAAGACCTGTTAACAATCTCCGAGTGGGGTAAAGCGAATAGGATTGATTGTAACGCGCTGAAGACTCGATATTGTATGTTGATCCATAGGGCCATGGAATCAACAATGTCATCTGTATATATGGGTGATATATGTAGGTATTGAAGAATCGGATACTCTTGATGTTCTAGGCATGAGAATTCAATGTAATGTTCGTTGGAACGAGCATGTTTTTCAAGCGTCGAAAGAAGCATTCAAGAGTCTTGGTTTTCTAAAACGGTGTAAAAATTACTTCTCTCCTTCTGATCGCCTTAAAATCTATACCACTTACATCCGACCGAAAATGGAATACATCTCCCATATATGGGCAGGAGCTGCAAAGTCTATTTTGGAGCTACTGGACCGTGTGCAAAGGAGGGCGTTGGCACTCATAAATTACAGGAACATCGTCGGAATGTGGGTTGTGTAGCACTGTTCTATAGATATTACCATGGGAAATGTTCTTCTGAGATTAGCGAACTTAATCCAAGTGCCCGAGTTTCGGTTCGCTCTACCCACTTCTCAAGTAGATCACATCCGCTTGTAGTCTATTGTCCAGTTGACCGCATAACGCATTACAGAGAGAATTCGTTTATTAGTCGAACTAGCCGTATGTGGAATAAACTCCCCGTAGAGGTCTTTCCTGACAGTTAAAATCTCATAAAATTTAAATCAAATATCCACAAACACTACTCCCTCTCTACTCCTTCCCATTTTCCTGAAATCAACACAATGCACTGCATTTGTTAATTAAAAAAATAAAAAAAAAAAATACTAATGCACGGTGAACGCATAATCATAAAGAACGCTTTTAGAGAAGGCCCCAGAAGCACGTAATAAATATTTTAGGATATATCGCCTAAACTTTTCTAGGAAAGATTGCAACAGACATTTTTAATAGGCTTCTTTTAACGTCAGACCCTCTTACAAGTAGCATGAGGAACGTAAAAAGAAGAAACAATTACTCTGCTTATACCAGCGAAGCCCAATGTTTTGCCGAATCTTCAAGGAGTGACGAATATGACCATTAGTGTTTCAAAATCTACGGAGTTTTCTTTAACAATTCAAATAGAAAGAAACCCCCTTTAAACTATTATGTAGTTTGTTTTGACATGAGCATAAGTGACAGATCGGAAATACACACACAAAAACATACGTTTACAAAATACAATCAAACAGAAGCCGGAAACTTACATTTCCAAAACTAAAACTGAATGCAAGTGTGAAAAGAACTAATTAATTGAGAAGAAAATGTACGAGGGTCGCAGGATAACTATCTAGCCTCGAACAAAAAAAAAAAAGCTGCTTCTTAATAGAACGATAACCTTTTTGGTAACTAAAACCTAAATTTAAAAACAAAATTAAGAAAATTTTAAGGGCATCAATTGTATTTATTAAATGAAATGAATTTTGCATATAAAATATTTTTATCTTCGAAACGACTAACTGTCATTATCATACGATTCTCGTATGATGTAAAAAATCATTATATTCGAATAAGTCTAAATGATTCTGTTTGAAAAAAAAAATGTTTTTGAAAAAAATCTACAATAATTTGCTTACTAATACTACTTCATACAATAGAAGAAGAATAAGCCGAACAACAAGAAATATAACATACAAAAAAAAGGTACAATTGCAGTCATCATAAAAAATGTCTATACAAAAATATGACACCCGTACTTTGTTAGCAAATAACCAATTCGAGAGCTAACACCCAACCCAACCCAACCCAATCCACGATACACACACCACTCTATTCCAGTCGATGTATGACTACAAGAGAAACAACAAACAGCTCGTTATGGGTATAGAGTAGCAAAGTATTTAACACAGCTTCCTGTTAGTGGTTTACTTCCGTTATTTCTGCTGGTTTTGTATTTTTTCTCTTTTCATTTTTTAGTTGACTGGTTTGCTGACTGAAAGCTGGGTTGTGTTTTAACTAACTACTCCTGTTGTTCAAACTATTACTAGCGGTAGTAGTTGTTATGTTGTTGTGTTGTTTTGTTATATTAATTCTAACATCTTTTTCATCATTCTCATTCTAACTTCTCTCATGTTTTGTTCCTTTGACATCTCATTTCCTTTGCTAAAAAAAAAATAGCTTGTATGAAATGTTGAATTTTTTTTTTTTTTTTTTTTTTTAATAAACGTTAACCAAAATTATGTTCCTGAAGAAGATCGTCTTATACTGATTAAAAGGATAAACAATGTAATTGTCCTTAAATTCCAATGATAATTAAAAATTCCTACAAATCAACTGCAACTGCAAAGGGTTTAGAGACCCTATCTCTTCGCCCCAACTAATTGAATATAGAAAATAAGCATAAGCCAAATTTGTGTGGCATTTTTATTAATTTTTTTGGCTGCAGATATGAAAATGTTCATACCGGATGCTATATTTATATGGGGACTAGGTCGAAAAATGGATCAATCCCGACCATATTTGGTAGTCACTTACATTTTCAAAAAATACATACAAACAAAATTTGAGAAGAATCAGTGCCATATTTTTGTTTTTTTTATAGATTTAAGTGAAGATCGGGAAGCAGCTGTATATGGGGCCTATGACTAAAAATTGTCCTATAGGGATTATTTTTGGTCTGCTGATTAATAGATGTAATAAACACATACAAACCCAATTTGACTGAGATCTATATAATAATTTGGATCTTATGGCAGTTTATGTCGATTTCATAGGGGTCATATGTATGGGGACTAGGTCTGAACATGGACCGAATTTCACTAATTTTAATAGCCGGTAAAACCTTATATACCAAATTTCATCAAAATATATTCATATTTGCGACCTGTAGTTTAATTACAAGGTTAACATGGACACAAAGACGGACAGACGGACGGGAATCGCTAAATCGAGTTAGAAAGTGATTCAGAGTCGATCGGTATACTTGTATTGTATACTTATATGGCTGTTTAAATTACCGTAATTTGAAATTTCTTTGAGCAATTTCATAAAAATGAAAAAAGTGTTCTACCCGCGGTTCGTCACGGGTGCAAAAGTATACATAGGGTTAAATAGGACACTTTTTTTGTTCCCTAGAAGTTCTATTCCACTAAAGTTGAAATTTGACACAAATATAGTAGTTTAATAAATATTTTAGAACACCCCTAATATTAAATGGTAGGGTTGTGACCACTTACAACAACTACAGACTGCAACCCTACCAACTTTGTAAAGAAGACCGCAGGTCATTATCGACGATAACTTGCGAGTAATAACCATTTATTTTCGATAAAAAAAAAAAAAAAAAAAAAAAAACACCTTTTTCTGAAATTAAAAAAAACAGTTGAGTTTGACAGCATGCCACGTCCACAATTAGCCATAGTTTAACCTAATTTTTTGGCTACATTAATTTGGATATATTAGCTACAAAATGGCGTTATAATTTTAAGAATCGGTGACAAAAAAAATTGACTTTTGGCCAATGAAATCAAAATTTCAGCCACAGTGGGCTGCCAAATTGGCCTGCAACATTTGCCAAACATCGTCAAAAACAGCAATTTTACTGTTGATTAATCCCTTCCGTTGCGTATTTGCGTTATCAAAGCTAATTAACTTTTTGATGGGCAAAATCGATCGTATGATAATGCGGCATTGTATATTGGACAAGGTTCAGAAAATACACATATGAAACACACAATGTTCTGTTCTAAAGCAGCGAACACATTTTTTTATTTTCATATCAATTCTGTGTGTTTCTAAATTTTGAACGGTGCCGCACACATCATGACTGTGTTTCGTTTTAATATTGCGTTATCTACACGAACATTTTTCTATCACGTATTTTTTGTTTCGAACACATATAATAAACCACACAGATTGGAGTGTAGCTTTATTTTAAGTTCGTTTTCTAAAAATTTTCATTTAAAAATTAAAACATTATCCACTCGCGATCGGAAAAATCTGAAACACCCCTAAAATAACGACAACAATTGGTTCAACCAAATTTATTTAAAAATTTTAAATAATTCATTATCAGTTATAAAAAAAATAAAATTAAAAGATGATAATGAAAATAAAAAATAAATAAAAAGATAACTATTAATAAAATAGAAAACGGAGAAATTTTATATGTTGTTTATGACTTATTGTGTTTTTTGTCATCTGAAAAAAATGTTACACCTTTATTATGTACATTTTTATATTCTTTCCCTACACTTCGAAGATGTCGCATTTTTAATGGTCAGAATATAGAACATAAAATCACGACTTTGTAACACTTTTGTTCAATAAAAAGCTGTTTTTGTTGACATTTTTTTTTTTTTCTAGAATTAACATCAACAAATAATCAAAAGAAGCCAAAGCCATAACAGGAATTATAAATATATAGAAATTTAAATGGACATTGAAATGGAAATTTTTTTTTTCTTCACACAAAAACACATTAAACAAAACAAATGTTTTATCGTGCGTGTTTTAAAGTGCGAAAGATGCAACATTTTCACATATTTATAGTGCGACATTTTTAGAAAAGAACATGTTACCCTTTCACATTTTTTTAGAAAAGAACATAATAAGAGAAAAAAAATGCGACATTTTTTTTTTGTCATAAAAGAAAGCGCCATTATTTTCGTTTTTTTTTTTTTTTTTTTTTTTTTTTTATATGTACGAGTTTTTTATTCAGTGTGTGTTTTTTCTGAACTCTGATATTGGAGCAATTGAAAAAAAAAATCAACGAAACTGATTAGCGATTTTCATAAGGACCTTTTCATCCACGTACTAAACATCATTAAACCTCAATAAAATGTAAGCTATTGCTCATATCACTTCAAAATCAGCTATAATCGATTCAGCACACTTTTTTCTTGGAATACGTGTACGCTTCGGGTATTCAACCCATACAACATTAAGGAATTGTGAGAATTAGAAAATCAAAAACGGCCCCAGGGACCCTCTCACAATCAGAAGAGTTCGAAAAACATTTTTGATTAAAACATGTGAAAGTGTAAAATTCACCTAAGCCGAATCAATCTTTGATACCCTCCATCTGTATCTAAAACTCAATTTTATACGAGGACGGTCCCAGAACAACTCGATCGGACGTAGAAAAATTACGTTCGTGAAAAGTGGCAACCTTATAAATCATATACTTTAAGTTTCCAGGCGCCATGTTGTTTAGTATTTTTTTTTTTTTATTTGGAGCCATCAAACGATCTCAGTGAATTTGTAAACATGGAAAAAATTGGTCACCCTTACGTAATTAAGTACTTTCAAACTTTCATTCGAAAGGTTCTACTCTGGGGAAGGAGTCTGCTCCTTCATATACGACTTTAAACTATTGGGTGGAAGAGTTTAAACGAGGTCATAGTTTCATACATTTTTGTAGTCCTAGATCATTGAAAGTTGGCAACGAGCATTATATCGACTAAATTAAGAAAAAATCGGCCACGCCCACCGCCCAGCCCATATAATTCGCATAAAATTTTTCCTATCAAAGCGTCTTCAAATTTCTGCAGCTGTGGTAGAGTTTGTTGTACCTAACTCCGAATCATCCTTCGTGTTTACCGATCAAGCAATGACCCGTCAACACGTTCATAAGACTTGATAGATGTCTTCTACTCCTACCAAGGAGAGATTTAGTACCAATTCACATCGTCTTTGTTTTGATTTGCATGATGCAAGTGAAAAATGTTTTGATTCGAGAAATTTAGAAATGCCCTTGAAGAGAATATAAAGCATTTTTTTTAAGAAATTAAAATTTGTTAAAATAAATTAAATTAGATTTGTTGGTTACAGCATAAGGTTCATATTTCCATTATCGAGGCCAGTCTGGATTTCTAATGAAAATAACACGTGTAAAATATTTAATTAATAATATTTTTTATGATTCTTCCTAAGACCCATTTATTTATTTATACCAGTGTTTCGATACATTCGTTTTTGTTCGTGGAAAAGAGTCAAATACACGATTTATTGTGTTCGTCATTTGTTGTGTCATTGTTTGCTCGTAGTTTCAGTTTTCTGTTTTTTTATTTAGCTGCATCTTGGCAGCCGTTTTTATATTTTAAAACTAGATGGAATAAGAGGGGGCTGTGTAAGGTGGTAAATAGGATGACTATACTAATTGAACATGCTCCTATAACCATTTTTTTTTTTTTTTTTTTTTTTTTTCAAATAACTAAAATCTCCATTACATTCATCCTTCGAGTTGTGATTTTCTTTTGATAGTTTCGATTCTACAGGGTGAAACATGAGGAGTAAACTCATCGATTGCATAAGGCATTTGCACTTTTTTTTCCTAAAGAATTGTTTAAATTACTATTTCAAAATTTTTTCTCATCTAGTACGTGGCAGTTAGAGAAAAGATAAAAAAAAACCTCAACTAACAGAAGATAAAGAAAGAAAAAACCAAGAACTGTAATTAAATCTTGACCAATGTAAGTAATGTGAATGTATGTGTGTATGTTTTTGTTTGTGCCTGTTTCTCTATTGCTGTTTCTGTTTCAGTGTATGTATAATGAAAATTTTTCTTTTCTTTGCTTTAATTAATAAATAGTTGTCTTAGAAATCAATATTTTTTTTTCTTCCTAATACCAGAAAGAACAAAAAAATACATATTTCATTTCCAGTATTCTGGCTTAATAATTAAGTTTTAATTTTTTCTGATAGATTCTTTTACATAGTTTTGTGTTTTTTTTTTACTGTTGATAAGACAAAGACAAAAAAAAACGTTGCATACTTATAAGAAGGACTACTTAATGTATTCTGTTAGCTATATTTAATTAAAGTGCAAAAGTTCATGTGTAATTGAACACTTTCAAGTCAAAGGTTGCTGAGTTTTAATTTAAACTAGTTACTTGTAAAACGCCTGATGAGCCAGCTGAAAATTAACGCCTAAGATTATGCAATGGATTTTGTTAGTTATATTAATACTTAGACGTATGAGCGATAGTTTCATTAAATTAAATATTAATCATACAGCATTTAAGAATTAGTTAGTGAGTCAGTGATGAGCTTATTTATACATATCGACACCTTAAATGCAAAACAACGTAACATCAAAAAAATTAAAATCGAGTTTTTGATTGATTATGGTGCAGTTGGTCGTAATACATGTTTCTACAAAATTTTAGAAATCTTAGGTCGTAAATGCCGATTTTATTAACAAAATTCAAAATAACGTAACATTAAGCGCAATAATATTATGTAAAACCAAGGTTCAGAAAATACACACATCAAACATACAATGTTCTGTTCTAAAGCAGCCAACACATACTTTTATTTTCATATCAATTATGTGTGTTTCTAAATTTTGTACGGTGCCGAACATAATCATGAATGTGTTTCATTTTAATATTTGGTTGTGTACACGAACATGTTTCTATCACGTACTTTTTGTTTCTAACATACAAAAACCACACAGGTTTGAGTGTTGCTTTATTTTAAGTTCGTGTTCTTGCACGTGTACTGCTAAAAAAACAGAACATGACCAATAAACGGGTCCGAGTACAGCTTTATTTTCAGCTAAAAATTAAAACATTATCCACTCGCGATCAAAAAAATCTGATACACCCCTATAAAAACGACAACAATTGTTTACGTACAGGATTCTCGACGATCAGTTACAAAATTTTATATATTTAAAAATAAAACAACACCTTTTATGTGTGTGTCGTCTACTTTGGGTATAACTGACACTGTGGTTAGCAGTATTTACAAAATATTTGAATTTTTCGACTTAATCGTCATTTGTGGTGCCAAGTCCAAATGGGTTAATGAAGTCAAATTATAAAATCATCATAATCATCAAATCATAACAATCGGTAAATATAGCAAAATTTTATTTCCCAACCCATAGTAAGGGTTTCATCTAGTATACTAGAACAATTAACTGTTTTTAAATATGCCAAAATTCAAAGTTTGGCCTTTGCAAGGAATGGGTTAACGTTGTTCGATTTATTCCAAATTTTTAGTATGGAAGATTTGCACATTTTGTTATTTTCAGCGTCACATCTAAAAATTCAACAGCACTTACAGAATATTTGAGTTTTTTGAATAAATTATCTTTAGTTAGCTTGGGGTCATATGCGACACTAAGACCAAAAGGGATAATGGGGTCATATAATTTTTTCCGAAACCCCAGGCTATTAAGATAAAATATAACATTTAAAAGTAGAAAACTGATAAATTTTTGATACAAAGTATTTAGAAAGAGTACATTTACTAAATATTTCACAAAAAAAACTCACTTTTCTCGAAATCCACAAAAAAAAAATCCTTGTAAAAAAAATTCTGGTGGAGGAATTTACTTAAAAATTTACAAAGTTAATCTCTAACATATATTTAGCAAAACTTTAAGTGCCAGATCCATTTTTTGAGATTTTGTTAAAGAAAATTTTTTAAAACTTAAAAATCGAATTTTCAAAATTTTATCATATAATAAATTTTCCATCTCATTGCGCTATAGGTTAAAAACGTGGTAATACAACAATACTTCATGTCTGAGTGCTCATAGGTATAGAGACCAAAAAAAATTTCCGTCAAATTTCACGACTTTTTTTTTTTTTTTTTTGCTCAAAAATGGTCTGGGGCATTTCTTGGCGAGTTTTTATTCTATTTTAAAGTTATATATCTTTTTAAAGAGATAATTTAGTACTGAAATTGGTTCATATAACAATTTGTCGAAAAAAATTAAACTAAAATGATATTCTCGTAAAATCTGAAAAGTCATATTTTCCCCATATAAACATACTTGAAATTTTCAGTCGCGTTGAGGCACCTCAAAAAATTTTTTTTTTTTTTTTTTTTTTTTTGATTAACCCAAAACTTTGTATTTCTGAGTTTTTTTGCTATTCGCATATTTCTAGGGGGTGAGACTTTAAATTCCAATTTTTCCCCTCCATATAATGAAGGGCCACCCTAATGTATACACATTAGGCCGGGTCGATTTGTGGGGATGCAAAAAAATCGTCCATTGCTCAGTGAAAATCGTATTCTAGGGATCAAAAATCGTATTCTAGGAATCAACTTTTGACCTGTCTGTCTGTCTGTCTCACTTTGACCCATTTAGAGTGCCCCAATCGAGTCCAAATGTATGATTGACCCCCCTAACTTTGGAGAGCCGACTCACCCATGCCAGTGGCACACCCCCTGGAACTCCCCTGTGGGGTTCCCCATATAAACATTTCAAAAAATCACCATATTTGGCACTTTACATAAAAAAATCAGAGAAATGTCTATGTTTTTTTTCTTTTTGGAGTTTATTTTTCTCTTTAGAAATTTATTTAGTCAGAACATATGTAAATGAAAAAATGAATTTAACTTAGTAATAGAAAAGAAATTAAAAAAATTTATTAGAAATAAGCGTTTTTTACAACCCTTTTAAAACCAAGGCATCACTGTGATGCATTTGCATGTCGTAAACTTAGTTGTGTGGGTTTTTTATTCAACCCTTTTAAAAAATGAACGTATCACTGTGACACAATTGCAGGTCGTAAAATTGCTTGTGTGGGTGTTTAAGCCACCACAAGACACAGCAGGTAGAATTGAAATTACCATTTCATTCTTATTACCTCGTCTCGTAGACCATATATAACGCAACAGTTTTTGTGAATGTATTAAGTCGTTGTGAAGAACTCAAAGTGTGAAGTGCTAATTTCAGATAAAAAAATATTTAAAAAAAAAAAAATAATAAGTGAAGTGGCCATTCCAAATCAAAAAGTTTACAATGAATCCACCATCCTCTACACTGCAAGATGAAACAATAACAACATCAACAACTATCGAAAACCCAATGAGTCATATACCCAAGCATGATGTTACTGTTTTTGGTGTGTCTACTGATTTGACTGATCTTAATTTACCAACCCATCTGGATATCTTGAGATATTATTTTCCTTAAGCGAACGTGCTAAAACAGAACAAAAAAAGTTTTCCTATAAATCATTCACTATTCAAGTACAAGATAAGTTGATTGGAATTTCGGAAAAACTTGCTATGGAAATAATGCTGAAATAGAATAGATTGAATAGATTGCTTGACAAATATCAAGATCAAATCAAGAGAAGAAACAAAACCCAACAATTTGCAGAGTATGTAAAATCTCTGGAAACAATTTTTTACATTGGAACATGTAAATGCGATTTGAAGGCAGCTCCATGTGCATGCGGCTTGGTTGCCGAACGCCTCAAAGAGTTTATGCACGATCACCATAATCAGAGAAGACTAACAATGGATGCATTTGTGATGGAAATTGAAGAGCAAGGAGCAACGTGTATGTCATCAATGCCAACATACCAAGATCCCGATGATTCAACATACGCACCGCACCGGTTCAAGAAGATATGAATAGAAACACAAGTTCACAATACAGAGAGAGATATGATTGTTTTAACTTTGCCTTGGTATGTGACAGATTTGATGTGCCTGATAGAGTAGCATCAGCATTGGGAACCGCTCTTTTTCAAGATTTTAAAATTAAAGATAGGCATGGGAAACCTCTCATCATGGATAAATCGAAAGTTCGCAGAGAAAAAGAGAAATTCAGACAAGAAGTGCTTCGCAAACTGTTAGATGATACCAATTTGTTAGCGTTTTTATTCGATGGCAGAAAAGATGATACTTTAACGATAGATAAAATTGATGAGAAGTATCATACTAGGATGGTAAAAGAACCTCATCTTGTTATTTTGAGAGAACCCAATTCTGAATTGATTGGTTACGTAAGACTGGAACATGAAACCGCTGAATACAAAACAACCAAATTAAATGATTTTTTGAACGATAAAAATATATCACTGGATGCATTAATTGGAATATGCACTGACGGTGAGCCAACAAACACCGGCCCACACGGTGGAATTATACGACGATTCGAATTGCTGTTAAAAAGACCATTGCATTGGTTCGTTTGCCTTCTATACTTCAACGAACTTCCGTTTCAGCATTTGTTTGAAGCTTTGGATAAATCAACCAGCACTGGACCGAGATCGGAAAACTGAGCCGTCAAATCGAAACTTGTGAAACTCTTCCGGTAAGTTATTGATATCACTCATTTATTATAATTGTCAACCATTATTAATTATTTTATTATTATATATTTTCAGGTGGTGGACGGCTGCCAGAAAATTGAGTTGCAAAATATGATCCCTGCTCCAGAAAAAATTTAATTTTCCACCGGTTCGAAGTATTTATACGAAAATTCTACGCTATCGAACCGATGTTGACGGCCCAACGCAACTTAGAGCTTATAAAAAACCAGATATAAACTTTAATTGCACAAGTTACACGGAAATGATCAATATGAATGACATAAATAACGTATTTGAACCACCATTTACGCGAAGCATTCCGTACGATACATTGAAAGAATATTTAAATCAAGATGATCCACCGTTTAATGATCCAAAAATTCCATCACACATACAAGGAACGGAACGACATATTCAATTGCTAGCTAGCGTTTCCAAACGGGTTATACCGGAAAATATAGAGGCTGTTATGGCGACGACATTAGAGAGCCGTGCGAAATTGCCCAGACTTGAAAGTAAAAAAGACTTCAAACAATAATAATTTTTTTTAGTTTCTTTTATATAACTAACTTTAATTAATTTTTTCATTTACATATGTTCTGACTAAATAAATTTCTTAAGAGAAAAAATAGATATTATTATAAATAAATAATAAATATTATTATAAATAAATAAATAAAAATAAAGAAAAAAACATAAGACATTTCGCTGATTTTTTCATGTAAAGTGCCAAAAATGGTGATTGTTTTAAATGTTTATATGGGGAACCCTACAGGGGAGTTCCACGGGGTGTGCCACTGGCATGGGTGAGTCGGCCCTCCAAAGTTAGGGGGGTCAATCATACATTTGGACTCGATTGGGGCACTCTAAATGGGTCAAAGTGAGACAGACAGACAGACAGGTCAAAAGTTGGGACATCAGAATTCGTTTTAGAGGTATGGTTCCTTCGGCAAAGTTTCTTATTTTGATCCCTAGAATACGATTTTCACTGAGCAATGGGCGATTTTTAAATCGACCCGCCCTAATACACATGTATTTTTTTTTTTTTTTTTTTTTAGTTTAGTTTTTCCAAGGTTTTACATCTCCGCATGATGTTTTAATCTTTGATGACCACCCGCTGTAATTGATTATATGCCGCATATTAATTGTTGTAGTAAATTATCTTATTCCAATTCTAGAATATTTTATTATTTGCTTCCAATTCTAGAATATTAGTTTACAAAAGGAGTGGCTTTTACAAACGCCTGGGCTTTGGCATTGTTATTTGATTTGGAATGTGAATTAATTTCAAACGTTTTTTAAAGTAGTATTACCGTATAATACTTACGATAAATTTATCTGTATGATTGTCTATAAAAATTACCTGAAAAAAAAAAAGAAAAGAATATTCGTATTAATTGTTTAAAAAATTTTTAGAACAAAATTCTCATATTTCAAATAACGTCAAGAAACCGGACTTTTTTTTTTTTTTTTTTTTTTTTTTTTTTTTTTTTTTTTAGAAAACTTTTTTTTTTTTTTTTTTTTTTTTTAATATATAGCAAATCAATTGCTTTAATAGCTTCTTTATATATAAAATCGTTAGCGCATTTGTCTGCTACAAATGACCACCATAGGTGGGGTGAATTCGATGGGATTCGTTGATTAAATCCGATTACTAAAGTAAGAGATTTAAACCTGGTCGATTATATTTATATATATGTATAACTTTGTCAATTTTTAGATTTAAACAAATGAAACCACCTTGTTTTACTCAGAAAGACACTGACTTTGAGACTATAGTTGTTCAGAAAGAAGATTCGAAAAAACCTAGTATGTAGAATTTGAAAAAGTTTAAAAAAAAACTGAAAAATTTTGATATTATTGAAAAAATCTCTACATATGTATCTATAAGGCGATTTCTTGTGACCGATGATTTGTTCCACAGTTTTCTCTTGATTTTGACCAAACGTATCTTATTTGAAAGGTATTTCTTTTAAGCTGCCCACCAGATATACAGATTTTTAAATTTTGAATTTTTTTTTGAGTAAAAAGCATTTAAAGTTGCTACTAACACATACATAAAATTATAAAATGATATGCGTGTGTTTATTGAATTTGTTAATGTGTTTGTGAGTTTGTTTTCTTTATTCACAATAATATTTGTGTTGAATTGAAAAATAGTTTTGGATAAGGCAATCGATATTTAAAAAGTGTTGAATTGTGAATTGGCTCAAATTGGTTAGCATCCCTTTAGGGTCTTAAAAAATAATTTATTAAATGAAAAAATAACATTTCCTAGAATTTGCACTCGAATTTCGAGGGTTGGAATACTAGTTTATATTAATAGTATAGTGAAAGTATATATATTTGGAAAGACCGCGTTCGTTTCTTATTAATACTGTTTAAAAATTCGGTTAAAAATGACTGAGTCCCAGTCCCAAAAAATACTCTTTTCCCCATATCTCGAAAATTTGAAGGTATATTGCAACTTTTAAAACCGGTTATATAATACACTCAGCTAGGTATACCAAAATATAATATTGTTTTAGGCTTCAAATTTTATAAGTACTCGAAATTCGGGTGCAAATTCTAGGAAATATTATTTTTTCAACCAATTTTTGTCTTTTAATGGTTTTTAATCTATAATGAGCCTAAAGGTATGTTAATCAATTTTAGCAATCCACAATTCAACACAGAGCGTCTGATACATATTTAATTTAAATCATTAGCATTAACAGGGAGTAACGGATTATTATAAATATTTTATTTAATTTTATTTAATATATTTTTCAGACATATAAAACATAAATTTTATCATTCTCAGTTTCTCCTTCATATGACCTATAACTAAGCCAATTTTCACACTCCTGCGTGCCCGCATATTGCTTAAAAAGGGAACTAAAAATTTGTCTTCACGTATTAATATATAGATATTACATAGTTTAGAATGCCTTTCCCTTTTTTCGGTGCAAATAAATAGAAAGTTATGGCTTTTAAAGCAAAAGTAATGATACAAAACAAAGAATTTCTGTGCATGTTGGTGAAAATTACTTTTAGATGAATGTACATACATATGTATAATTAACAAAAAATAGTTCATATGGAGTTGAAAAAATTTTGAGGTGGAAAAATAATTTGATCTGAACAAAAAGTTCGCCACTTCTATTTCAAACAAAATGATATTAAAATTTTTTCGCCAGACTCTACTGTACCTTAAAAATCACACCAAATATTCTCTATTTTACCAAATAGACAAATTTTTCTTTTCATTTTCATGGGTTGTATGATTTTAATATTGCAGATTTATAAAAGGTGTAATAGTGTAGAAAATTTAAGAAATATTAGAAATTGTTTACAAAAAAAGTGTTTCTTCTAGACATTAAATATTCTGCAAAATTTACAGCATATTTTTATGCTAATATTTATACCCTATACCACTATGTGGTTAGGGTATAATGACTTTGTGCTGATGTTTGTAACTACCAAAAATACCAATCGAATCCAAATAACTTTCTTAGTCGATTAAGCGATGCCATTCCGTCCATGTAAACTTTGCAATCAAACTACAGGTCGCAAGTCTATAATATTAATAGGCTAGGCGATTTTTTGTGACTGATGTTTTGTTCTACCGTTTAATCCCGATTTTGACCAAACGTATATTATTTGAAAGGTATTTCTTTTTAGCCGATTTGTAGACTTACAGATTTTTAAATTTTTTCCTCTATTTTGAGTAAATTGCATTTAAAGTTGCTACTAACACATACATAAAATTATACAATGCTTAATGTGTTTGTAATAAAAATTAGTTTGTTTTAGGGTCTTTATTTAATGAAAAAATAAAATTTCCTAGAATTTGCACTCGAATTTTGAGAGCTGGAATCTGCTAGTATGAATAAATACACTTTGATAAAATTTGGTATATAAGCTTTTATCGGCCATAGGACGAACGCTATTGAAATTGGAAAAATCGGTGCATGTTCAGACTTAGTCCCATAGAACTGACCCCTATGGGATCGAATTATATTGCCATAAGATCCAAATTATCATATAGATCTTGGTCAAACCGGGTTTGTGTATGTTTACTACATCCATTAATCAGTAGTCTAACCCCCACCCTATAGGACAATTCTTGATCGTAGCCCTCACATATATTTCTCAAATTTTGTTTGTATATATATATATATATATATATATATATATATATATATATACAAACAAAAATGAAGTGGCTTTA
Source organism: Cordilura impudica (assembly GCA_963682025.1). NCBI lineage: Eukaryota > Metazoa > Arthropoda > Insecta > Diptera > Scathophagidae > Cordilura > Cordilura impudica. The sequence goes on from OY821521.1 coordinate 31,542,786, forward strand.
CCAAACATGGTCAGGATCGGTCCATTTTTCTTTTTCAAACCTGCAGGCAAAAAAAGTAATAACAAATCCACTCAGATTTTGGTTATGCTTATTTTTTATGACCAATTAGTTGGACCTCAGACCTATTCTCTAAACGCATGGTATAGGGTATCGCATAGTCGCCCTAGACCGACCATAATTTTCATACTTTTTTAATTTAAAGAAAGCAAACTTTACATACATTCAGCCTTTCGTTTTTATTTGATCTAAATCTTTTATTTTCGACTGCTATATGATAAATAAAATTTAAAGCATACTTTTAGGAAAACGTGGGAAGGTAAACAATAAATTTAATTCAAGTAAACATATGATTAAAACAAACAAAAGTATTTCAAGAAGAAAGCAAAATAGCAAAATAGCAAAAAAAAAAAAAAAAAAAAAAAAAAAAAAAAAAAAAAAAAAGCCGGCAGAAAATTCATAATACCACTACGAAAAGTTCCACAAACACACACACACATGAAAAGCAATAAAATGTCATAAAATTAAAGTTCATTTTTTATATTTAAAAAAAAAAAAACAAGTTAACTTAAAGAAACTGTTATTATTCTTATTTATATTTACAATAAAAATCAAAAGAAAAAGTAAAATTGTGCAAAAATAAAAACCAAATACATATGAGAAGGTTATCAAATAACGAAAAACCATACAAAATGTAAATAAAAATAAACAAAACAAACTTGAAAATAATAAAAAGAAGAAAAAAAAATTTAAACGAAAAAATACAAGTTGGTTGAGTAGGACAAGAACTTGAAAAAGAACCAACAAGGGAAGTTATAAAATATAGAGGCAACAACACAGAACCGGCGGAATTTTTAGATGAAAAAATCAACAACATCAACAAAAATGAGAAAAAGTAATGACAAATAATAAAAAGTACTCTTGTATGTCATCATATAAACGACATATGAATGATACTGATGACACTAACAGCTCAACACTGATTTGGTAGCTGGCTGACTGTGGCCGATGTTACTTCCTGTTGTTGCTGCTGCTATTGAATAATGCGTCATTCAACTACCAGCCATTTAGCCAGTTTTTTTTTTTTTTTTTTCTGTAAATCGGCCACATTCATGCGTATCTTTTACGAGATTTTTTTATAAAGATTTTTTTTTTTTTTATTATTTTTGTTGCTTTTATAATTTTACTCATTTTGCCATTTTCGTTTAAACTCTCAGCCATAAAATCATAAAACAAGTTTAAACTTGTAATCTTTAATATAATAAATATATTATTGCTTTACATTGGATAGAAAGATGAAAAACACGTGAGTTTCTTAAGGGAAAAAAAAAACAAAAAAAAATCATAGAGAAATCACAAAAAAAATATGCTTCATTTTTAATAAAAATATGCGCCTAAAATATATACTATTTTCCTATTATTTTTTATATTTTTTTTTTTTCCTATACCAATTACAGTGTTAATCCGGCCAAAAGTTTCGAGAACCATAACTGGAATCAGGACTTTGTTTTCACAGTCAAAATCTGGCATAATTAGATAGTAAGAATAGAACTGCCATCAAACGTTTCCAATTTCCTTAATAACATACAGAATTTCGCAATTATTTAAAAGAACATTGCATACTTTGAGGTTTAGCAAAAAAAGAGCATTTGGTTTATGTATTTACTTTAAAGTTAAAGCCAAAAAAACGTAATTATCAAACAAATCTCATTAAGCAAATATATGCATATATATTTTAACTACCAAAAAATAATGAGTAACAAAAAAAAATAATAAGGAAACAAAAAAAACCATTTCGACCACAACAAATGCATGTTCGCCATTAAAACGGAACAACAATTAAAAACGAAAGAAATTCAAATTTTGCAAATAAAAAAATAGTCGTGGTGGACGACTATGTAAAATTAAAAAAAAATACATGATTTTTGTGTAAAACAAAATTAACGAGTAAGAAAATTATAGTCGGTCTAGACCGATTATACGACACCGTATACCACGGGTTTAGAGACCGTATCTCTCAGGTCCAACTAATTAGATATAGAAAATAAGCTTAAACCAAATTTGAGTGGCATTGTAATTAATTTTTTGCCTTCGGATATGAAATTTCATAGCAGATGCTATATTTCCTCTGCGGAAAATTTCCCGAAAACAATTTCCCAAATACAATTTCCCGAAAACAATTCCCCGAAAACAATTTCCCGAAAACAATTTCCCGAAATTACAATTTCCCGAAAACAATTTCTCGAAATTACAATTTCCCTATTTTTAGTTTACAACTTCCCATATATTCTTGATTTCCCCCATAAACAAAACTTGCTGCATACGATTTCTCGAAAAAACAATTTCCCGAATATACGACATCTCGAAACAACAATTCTCCCACCCCGCCCTTCCTCTTTCACCCTCCCTCGTCATCCGGAACTATTTATTGGAGTGTCATACGCTTATTTTTTCATTGTGACTTTGAATACTTCGGTATTCAGACCTCCCGACGGATAACGCTCACTGCTAAAGAAAAAATCGTTAATGAGCTGAAAGATCTTGCCCGGACCACTACATCAAGTCGTCATGAACTGATTGCTCGCGCTTCGGCCGGAATTTCTGATGGTATTGTTTCGGAAATGCCATCAACAAGCTATTTGAAGAAATAGTAATTTTGGGAAATTGTAGTTTCGGGAAATTGTGTTCGGGAAATTGTATTTCGGGAAATTGTAATTTGGGGAAATTGTCATTTCGGGAAATTGTCATTTCGGGGAATTGTGTTCGGGAAATTGTAATTTCGGGAAATTGATTTCGGGAAATTGTTTTCGGAAAATTTTTCGCAAATCGCTATATTTATATGAGGACTAGGCCCAAAAATGTACCAATCCTGACCATAATTTTATGCAAAAACATAAACAAACCAAATTTGAAAAAAAAAATCTGTGAAATTTTTTTTATTTTTTGATTAATTTTTGGTAAGATCGGGAATCAACTTCCTTAGGGGGGCTATGAGTAAGAATTATCCTATGGGGTTTATTTTTGTACTACTATAAATGGAAGTAATAAACATAAAGAAGCCCAATTTGACCAATAACTATATGATAATTTGGAACTTATGGCAATTTAATTCGATCTTATAGGGGTCATTTGTATGGGGACTAGGTCCTAACATGAACCGATTTTCACCAATTTTAATAGTGTTCATCCTATGGCCGATAGAAGCTTATAAACCAAATTTCATCAAAAAATATTCAAATTTGCTACCTGTAGTTTGATTACAAGGTTTACATCGACACACAGATGGACGGACGGACGGACGGACGGACATTGCTAAATCGACTCAGAAAGTGATTCTGAGTCTATCGAATATTTTTGGTAGTTACAAACATCAGCACATAGTCATTATGCCCTGACCACATAGTCGTAAAGGCTATAAAAACAGAGAGGATTGAGCATTAAAAAACAGGGGGGAAATATTTTTCAAATACTTAGATTTATGGTCGCAAAAGATTTAGTTGTCAACCGTATTGTTCCGTTGCAGTAACTGAATTGTCAGAGCCCACATTCCGTTGTGACGTAAGAAATTTTGTTCTGTTAACCGAATTGCTAATATGATAATCATACGGGGGGACTAACTAAAGTTCGCTTAGTTGCTGTCATAATATAAATTTTTAATAAATCAAAAATTACATACTGTTTGTTATAATCGTACGATATGTCACTCTTATTTTCAGAAAGATCGGTCAAAATGGAGACAAAAAACGTAAAATTAGTGAAGCAGTGTCAGTGGATATCCCTGTGCCAACGCAGCAAGAAATTCGGTTTGCTGTTCATTTTGGATTTCGGCGTAAGCTCAAGTCTGTGGAAATATTCAGTTAATGCCAAACAGCGTTTGAAGTGAATGCGCCATCCCGTGTGACTATTTGAAAGTGGTTCCGGAGATTCCACACCGGTCATTTTTCTGTGGAGGACGAACCTCGTGAAGGCCGTCCAAAATCTGCGACTGACGATGTAAGTGTAGCGCTGATGAAGTCTAAAATTGACGAAGATCCAAGATTGACCCAGAAAATGATTGCTGAAGAACTGGGCTTGAATGTCATGGCTGTATCGCGAATATTAAAAAACAATCTTGGATACACGAAAAAATCTGCACGATGGGTTCCTAGAATTTTAACTGAAGCTCAAAAAGGGGCACGTGTGCGTTTTGCTCAATATTTTCTTGAGAAATTCGAAAACGGAAAGTCTTCCAATTTTCAGAAAATTGTAAAAGGTGATGAAGCATGGTTTTACAAGTACGATCCTGAAACCAAACAACAAAGCATGGTATGGAGCCCAGAAGGTGCAAATCCACCCGTAAAAGCAAAGCAACAAAAGTCAGCAACAAAAGTAATGATGTCAGTTTACTTCACCAGAGAGAAAGTTGTAGCTGATATTCCTTTGGAAAAAGGTCAGACGGTAACTGCCAAGTGGTATACTGAAACTTGCTTACCAGAAGTATTCCAAAGTTTATTGGGAAAACGCCAAAAAAAAAGGAACTTAGCCGATACTTTTTGCATCATGACAATGCGCCAGCCCACACTGCTAGCGCCTTGCGACTTCTGGTTATTTCCAAAAATAACAGTTAAATGTACGAGGAAGTCTTCAACAGCAATGAGTAGATAATAAATGCGGTCAATGATGAAATTGCAAAACTTCAAAAAGCCGATTTTGAAGACTGTTTTTCAAGGTGGGTTTATCGACTTCAAAAATGTATCGATTACGGTGAAAAAATACAAAGAGATGAAGAATAACGATATAAAATTAAAAAATTTTTTGTTTAGTTTTTTCTACTCTATTAAGCGAACTTTTGAAAACACACGAACCTGAAAATGAAAACACAAAAAATTTGGGGAAAATTTTTCTTTATTTCTCAACATAATCTCCTTTTAGCTCGATACACTTTTCAAAGCGATATTCAAGAGCTTTGATACCCTGTTTATAGTAAGAACTGTCAAGCTCTTTAAAATAGCCATCACCCGCCAACTCCACCTCTTCATTGTTGGCAAATACGAGGGCGGATGAATAAGTCCGTCACTTTTTGAACTTCCCTAGTAGTTATATGAAATGCAACACTGCTCCCATCAAGTACCACCTGTTAATAGACTACTGTAAAATTCTGAGCAAGTTACGTCATTTACTTTGCGTTTAACAGCTGTTCAAAACATACAACGTCGCTTTTTTTTTTTTTTTTTTTTTTTTTTAATGGAAAAAGTTAATTTCGAGTGCTCTTTAAATATTATTTTTTGCGAAAAAAAAAACCGTCAATCAAACCAAGGAAAAGCTTGATAAACACTATGGGGACTCTGCACCATCGATTTCAATGGCAAAAAAGTGGTTTACTGACTTTCGTTGTGGTTGCACAAATACAAATGACGCTGAACGTTCTGGACGGCCAATTGAGCTCAACACACCTGAAAATGTCGAAAAAATTCACCATATGGTGTTGGCCGATCGAAGAGTTAAAGTGCGTGAGATTGTTGATGCCATAGGCATTTCATATGGCAGTGTAGTTTTGATTTTAAATGGTCAGTTGTGTTTAAGAAAGCTGTCTGCAAGATGGGTGCCGCGTTGAATATAAACGTAATCGTGTCTCAATGGCAAAATTCCATGAATTGGGCTACGAAGTGGTACCTCATCCGCCATATTCCCCGGATTTAGCCCCCAGTGACTATTTCCTATTTCCAAACCTAAAGAAATGGCTCGGTGGAAAGAGATTTAGCTGCCACGATTAAATTATTGATCAAAACTTCCTATTTTATGGACCTCTAAAAATCCTATTTTTTGGAAGTGATACAAAAATTGGAGAAACGTTGGACTAAGTGTATTGAGCTAAAAAGGGGAGTATGTTGAAAAATATTTTTGACGGATTTTTGGAAATGGAAAATGATGCGAGGGAGCTAAATCAGATGCGTGATGATGCAGTTCTAACTTTAAGTCATGGATTTTGGCCATCGCAATAGTGGATGTGTGCACTGGTGCACTGTCTTGATGAAACAACACTTTCTTTTCCGTCAAATACGGCCTTTTTCCTTGATTTCATCATAACAATCAATAGCCTTGCCTGCAGATAGAACTGTTTTCTTCTTCTTTTGGACACAATTCTCCCATTTTAGTCCACTAGTTTGAATGTGCCTTTGTCTTAGGTGTGAAGTAGTGGACCCACGTCTCACCCATGGTTATGAATCGACACGAAGACTAGTGTGAAACATCGCCCAATACTCTATTTACGCTGTTTTTTGTTCTATTGTGAGCAAATGCGGCACCCATTTTGCAGACAGCTTTCTCATCTCCAAATTTTCGGTCAATATGCGATGTATAGCACTTTTTGAAATGTCTGTCATTTCAACTAGCTCACGCACCTTCAGTCGACGATCATTTTGTGTATTTTCTCAACCGTCTCTGACGTTACCACCTCAATTGGTCGACCACTACGGTGTTCGTCTGGCAGCTCACACTGCCTCGATTAAACTCAGCCGGTTTTGATATTGTTTGGACTGAGACCTCTCAAATGAAAGTATTTTTTTTTTAACTACTACCGCCATCTATACGTCAGGTCGTGTTGTTCTGAGAGCGCCCTCTGAGTTGGTAAGACTGCTTTATTTGACACCGATTTAACACCTGATAGTTGTCTTTTGTTTAGTTTGGATTGCCATTTATCATGGATAGACTTACACGAGAGCAATGCTTGCAAATTGTTAAAATTTTCTATCCAAATAATGATTCTGTTCGTCAAATTTATCGTGTACTTGGTCCATTTTATGGTAGACATAAACGTCCATCAGAGCGGGTAATTCGAGTAACTATTCGCACCACGCTTACACTCAATGATAATGTGTACCCCGTAAGGCTTCAAACAGTGCTTACCGAAGAAGCTGTAGCCGCTGTAGAGCTAAGCATTGAAGAAGACCCACATCAATCAATATGGCACCGTTCTCAGCAAATGGAGAGATTTGCGAGCTTTTAAAATTCAACTTGTGCAACAATTCAAGCCAAATGACATCGTATGCGCCGCCAATTCGGCTAATGGATTGAACCACAAATTTATATTGTTTTTGATTTCCACAAAAAAATTTTGTTCAGCGATGACGTAATTTTTGGTTCAACGGGTACGTAAATAAGCAAAATTGTCGCATTTGGAGTGAATAATCCACAAGCTTTTCTCCAAACACCATTACATCTACAGAAATTTACTGTTTGGTGCGCTTTATGGGTCGATCGAGTCATTGGTCCATATGTCTTCAATATCGATGATGGGCAGAGTGTTACTGTCTACGGTGATTACAAGTTTTTTCGCACCTCAATTAGCTGGCATTAGTCTTGCTGAGATGTGGTTCTACGAGGACGGAGCCATATGCCACACATCGCACGCTACAATAAATTTACTCAAATAAAATTTTGATGAACAAATAATTTTACGTACTAATTGGCCACCAAGATGGAGTGATTTTACACCACTAGATTATTTTCTTTGGGATTATGAAAAGTCACTCATCCACAACGATAAACCAAAGACAATTGAACACCTGGAAATCAACATTCGACGAGTTATTGAAGAAATACGGCCGCAAATGCTGCGAAAAGTGTGTGAAAATTGGAGTTTCATATTGCGCCACTTCCCAAAAAAAATTTCAATTTGGCTGTTATTTATAGTTGTAGGAAAAGAATAAGTTGGTATATGACAACGGGTACGATTAATGCCGATTTATAAATTAAAGAGAGAAGTAAGCAGCATTAAAATATTGTCACTCTCGTACCAATAGATAAGAATCCACACAACTGCCCACACAACTTGCAAAATAAATGATGAAGAGTACAAAGAGGAAGATGGGTATTCTGCAAAAGAGGTTTTAACCGCTAATGAAACGGGACTTCTCTGGAAACGGTTGTCAGGAAGAACGTACGTTTCTAAATCTGAAAGATAGACTTACACTCCTTTTGGCAGGAAATGCAGCGGGAGATTTAAAATGTAAGCCTTTGTTTTAATTTACCAATCTGAAAATCCGAGAGCTCTAAAAAATGTTAAAAAGAGCGATCTTCCTGTTCACTGGCGGTCAAATAAAAAAGCATGGATGACTGCAGCCTTATTTAAAGATTGGATGGAAAAATGTGCTGTTCCTGAACTGAAAACTAACTGTTCTTCACAAAATATATAGTTTAAAGTGCTCTTGCACACCAGGGCATCCTGTTTTTTCTGATGATTATTCTAAAAACATCAGTGATTTTTATGCCTCCAAATACCACATCAGTGATACAACCAATGGATAAATGTGGTATATCCAACTTCAAGTCCTATTATCTGCGACGAACTTTTAATCAACTTCTAAGAGCAACTGTTGGAGATGGAAATAAAGATGATAAACTGATGATGATATGCCTACCATGAAAGATTTTTGGAAGAATTATAGTATTATGATGGACACTGAAAATATAAGCCTGTCATGGAAAGAAGTATATGAATCGTGTATGAATGGAACTTGGCGCAAATTATGGCCCGAATATGTTCTTAAAGATATTGGTGGCATTAATGATGTTCCGAACGTTTGTAAAGAAATTGCAGAATCAGTCAGAAATGCTAATTTTGAAGGAATGGAAGACGTAGATATTACCGAGCTTTTGTTATACGACGAAGAGCTAATTTGATTACAATTGAAACACTTACCCTTGAAGCCCAAGCAGAACAAAAAAAAAAGCTTGCTACCGGTAAAATTTCTGAAGCGATGCAGTTGATATCGCAAGGCATGGAAATTTTTGAAAATAATGACGCGGACGAAGATCGCAGTTTAAAATTCTCTAGAAATGTAACCGATGCTAACAGTTATTACTAGCAGATTCCAGCACTCGAAATTCGAGTGCAATTTCTGACCAACTTTATTTTTCAACTTAGCCAATTTACAAACCAATACTTTTTTGGTTTATTGTTATTGTGAATGCAGAAAACAAACTCATTAACAAACACACTAACAAATTTAATAAACACACGCATAGCATATGTATAATTTTATGTATGTGTTTGTAGCGACTTTAATGCACTTTACTCAAATTAAGGAAAAAAAATTAAAAATCTGTAAGTCTGGTGGACATCCAAAAAGAAATAGCTTTCAAATAAGATACGTTTGGTCAAAAGCGGGAGAAAACTGTTGAACAAATCATCGGTCACAAGAAATCGCCTTACCTATTAACATTATATATAAGCTAATTTATTTGGAAAGAAAAGCTCTTACAATACAACAAACTTTACACAATTTTATACAAAAATCAGCAAGATTGCCAAATCAAACAGAGGAATGGTAGTAAATTTGGATAACTCAACTCGGAATAAAAAACATAGATTTAAATTTTTATTTTTATACGATAAATTCCCTTTTTATTTAATTTTTTTTTTTTTTTTTTTTTAATTTTATTTTTCTTATAAATTTTTATACTCATGTTTTAATAAAAATGTGTTGTCGAGAACAGTCAATAAAAATAGTGTTTTATTTTGAAAAATCGCTTTAAAAAATGATGGGCCATATAAAATAAGTACAAACGTATGTAAAATGGTGTTTCGGTTTGCGTCGTTTCGATTTCCGTCGCATTTCTCCGATCCCAATTAACGGCGCAAACTGGGGTATTGGTGTACATATGATGGTTTAATTGCTCAAGTATTTTAATAAATAATTAAGATCTAAAATGTCTCAATTTTGATAATTGCAACCTTTAGTTATATTTGATCTATAATATTAATAGGCTAGGCGATTTCTTGTGACCGATCTTTTGTTCTATCGTTTTATCCCGATTTTGACCAAACGTATATTATTTGAAAGGTATTTCCTTTTAGGCGTTCTGCAGATTTACAGATTTTTAAATTTTTTCCTTTATTTTGAGTAAATTGCATTTAAAGTTGCTACTAAGACATAAATAAAATTATACATATGCTATGTGTTTTTTTTTTTTTTTAATTTGTTAGTGTATTTGTTACTGAGTTTGTTATCTTCATTCACAACAATAATAAACAATAAAAGTGTTGGTTTGTGAATTGGCTAAGTAGAAAAATAAGGCTGCCTAGAAATTGCACTCGAATTTCGAGCGCTCGAATCTGCTAGTAGTAATTAAAAGACTTAAGTTTTTCAAAATTTTGTCCTGCTTCAGAGCAGCCTTCATAGTTATTTTTCATTCGCCTTAAATTATGCTTTAAATTGTATACTTCTTATGACCCTAATTGCAATCTTTAGTTTTTTTTTTTCATTTGCAATTGTTTCTACTGCTTCAATGCAATCTTAAGGTTTTTTTTTTTTTTTTTTTTTTTTTTTATGGGCATATACTCGTACAATTTGTTTCAATAATTTTCCAACTCCTTAACCCACAAAAAAAACTCCGCCCATTTCCTTTCATGTTTGTGGCTGTATTTACACACGAGGTGTAGACAAATAATAGACAATTCTTAAAAACGGATATGGACTTCCTTCAATATTACCCAACCCTACCACTACATAGTTGCTTTTAATCAACACTATTATTTATTTTTTTTTTTATGGATTTATTCGTCGGCAGCAGTCATGTACAAACTTGACTGCTTAATTAGTCCATGTAAATGTAGAACTTTCCTGGCATGGTTAATTTTGAGAATAAAAAAATGGCAAAAATATGACATTTTTACGTCAATTACTGATACTGGACGGATAGAAATGAGGTTCGAATTTAGGGTGCATTCCTATCGTAAAATCTTAGCTCTAGGGTGTCATTCGGTTCAAAAATTGTCTCTACTTGATGTAGTCTGGCTCACAAAGTTTGTAATATATGTTTTTGATATTCGTTAGAGTAAATTGGAATTTAATCACAGCAATCGAAATTCTACTCTATAAAATATAAGAAATGTTACTGTAAGCCCTACAAAAGTTCGGAATAAATTTAGAACTAAAAATTAAAAATAAAAAACGAAGTATTTAAAATGAATCCTTTAAGGCAAAATCTATATATTAATACGTGAAGGTAAATTTGGTTCCCCTTTTAAGCAATATGCGGGCACGGAGGAGTGTGAAAATTTGCATAGTTATAGTTCATATGGAGGAGAAGCTGAGAATGATAAAATTTAGGTTTAATCTGTCTTAAAAATATATTAAATTAAATAAAATAAAATATTTCTAATAATTCGGTACAACCCTGTTAATGAGAATGATTTAAATTGTATATGACATGTCCTGTGTTGAATTGTGAAGGTTCATTTAAATATTCATAAATTTTTTAATTGAATGAAAAAATAATATTTTTTTAGAATTTTCACTCGAATTTCGAGTGCTGGGCTATACTAGTATTTTTTAAAAGGCCCTAAAAGTCTTTATTGATTAAAGTTTCTTATATATATCGATACTTAACGAGTCACTTCTACGAAAAGTTCGAACTATAGCGTAATTAATTTTCATAGGAAATTATTTCGTTAGAATAGCGGTGACCAAGATCATTTTCTAGTTTTATTGCAAACCCTTGGGGCCTCGGTTTGTTCATAACATTTTCCACGACAAAAATGTTCATTTAATGTCCTTTTATAGATTTCTTTCTTACACGTAAGGACGTGGATGTGGTTGTGAATATGGATGTTGTTATGTGTTTGTATGTGTGTGTATATTTGTGTCGCATAAATTAGCAATATTCATATATTTTGTGCACACATCCTACGTTGGCATTTATAATTTCATCTTACAAAAAGCAAACGTCCAATAGATTGTATTCGATAGTGAAGAACGGTTCAGGCGATGTTCGGATTTAGAGGATAACAATGTATAAGATTTATGATAACTCTAATAATTTCAGAATGTTAAGTGTGATGAATAAAATTCGCTGCATTTTAGTGATTCATAAGTGACAGTGCGAAGATTCAAATGTCCCTGATTTATTTTCGGGCGCTAGGATTTCTCTTTCTTCATTGTAGGAAAGAGTTGCATGATCGTTGGTGCATTTGAATTAACTCAAGTGATTCATAAGTGAGCGTGAGGAGTTAATTCAAATATTCGAGTGATTGTAATTGTTTACAATTTTACTTACGTGAGCGAGTGACATGAAATTCTCTCGTGATCGCGATTCAAGTTTATTTATTTAATTAATTTTCGTGAGTCATTGTGCGTGACTAGAATTTTTCTTTCCTGAGCGTAAGTCATGCATGATCGCTAATGAAATTTACGTACTTCGTGAGTAGAAACAATTTTTATTTTGTGAGTGAGCGTGAGTTTTAATGCAATGAAGTTTACTTTACTCACGTGACTGTTCATGAATTATTGTGCGTAATTAGAATAAACTGTTCTTAGGTGAATGTGTGTCACCTGAATATGTCTTTCATTCGCGTGAGTAATTCATACATGATCGTGGATGAAATTCAATTTACTCCCGTGATTCGTGAATAGCGTCATTAGAATGAGATATTCGAGAATTATTGCACTTGATTATATTTTTTTTTTTTTCGTGAAATCCTCTCGTTATCGTGATTGAAATTTACTTTACTCCCGCGTGATTATTTAATCTGTTTTATTAATTGCACATAATCAGAATGAAGTATTCCAGAGTCATTAAAATTCACTAGAATTTCTCTTTAGTAAGCTTAGTACATAATTCGTGAGTGAGCTTAAGTAGAATCGAGAGCTTGCACATGATTGCAGCTTTCATACCGTAAGCGGCAGTGAATGGGAATTGAAATTCTCTCGTAACCTTGATTGAATTTTGCTTTACTCACATGACTGTTCGTAAATAATTGTGCGAAATAAGAACAAAATATTTTTATGAGTTATTGTACGCCACCCGAATTTTTCTTTCGTGTCCATAAGTCATGCGTGACTTTGAATAAAATGAACTTTTTCATTTGATTCCTGAGTGATCATGAGCAGAATTAAATCTTCGAGAGTGATTGTATTAGTCGAAATCTCTGGCCCATTTCTAGTTGAAGGAACCAAATTCTAGTTTTCTGTTTTGAAGATTTTTTATTAAATTGTGACAGATCTTACATACGATTTCAGTTCGTAAGATATGGTTGAGAGATTAGGGGCCTAAATCGTTGCATTCGTTATCGAAATTTTTCGATCGAAATTATTTTTTTATTTTCCAAAATAAAATACTAGGAATAATTTTACTCTCTCACAGTTAACGAGTTTTGGCCTCTAGTTAATAGTAAAAGTGAAACGAGGTCTGAGATTTGTCCGCCTTCTTTAAATAATAAACCAAAATATGGAATTCCTATTAATTGATTGAATGCGGCGATTGGCCCCCAGTTGTTTCCGTTCGAGATTGTATCACAATAACTGGCTTCTACAACTAGTTCTATAGCTAATTTTTAGGCATTTATTTTCTCTAGCAGATTCCAGCGCTCGAAATTCGATTGCAATTTCTAGGCAGTTTTATTTTTCAACTTAGCCAATTCACAAACCAACACTTTTATGGTTTATTATTATTGTGAATGAAGATAACAAATTCATTAACAAACACATTAACAAATTTAATAAAACACAAACAGTATATGTATAGTTTTATGTATGTGTTAGTAGCAACTTTAAATGCTATTTACTCAAAATAAAGGAAAAAAATTGAAAATATGTAAACCTAGTGAACAGCTAAAAAGAAATACCTTTCAAATAATATACATTTGGTCAAAATCGGGATAAAACGGTAGAACAAAACATCGGTCACAAGAAATCGACTAGCCTATTAATATTATAGACTTGTTATGATTATATACCAAATCGTGAACAAAGTATAATCCCTAGGAATAAGTTATACAAAAACCTATTAATTTTCTCTCGAGACCTTAATACATTTTCGCTGTCAAATACCACCCAGCATGGAATTTTTCTATATTTTTTTTTAAATTTTCTATAAAAATTTCAGTTTCTTTGTTACAATTTATATTGCAAAACTACCTCTAAATATTTAAATCTCGATCTAATTCTAATGTCTGGAAATTCCACAGTAAATGGAATTTTAGTGCCCCAAACTAGTCATCAAATATATGGCGTAGGTTTATATCCAGGACGACTAGACTTAAAGGCTCAAAAATTACTTAACTGAAACAAAATTTTTCATTTAAACTTTTGATCTCAATATGAGAGGTGCGTTTCACACTTACAAGGGCACTAAATTCTTTACTATATCTCCAGAACGATGGACTGAAACGTAAGAATACTTTGTAGGCAAACAGTACAACTAGTAAAGAGTTTAGAGAGCAAGAGATGAACTTCTCTGGACTACCGAAACATTTATAAGGACACAGTTGTAAGGTAATTTACTAAAATCAAAGCTGGCAGTACCGGAAGTGTATTTTCGGTATTTGAAGTTGTTAAAAATTTAAAAAAATTTTAATTTTAAAAAAAAAATTTTTTATTTTTAAAAATTTTAAAATTTAAAGGTTAAATTATCGTTTTATATGATCGGGAAATACCAATGAGAAAAATCGGGACGGAAATTAGTCTTTGTGTGGTAGATCTTTTTTATATCCAAAAATATATAGCCTGGTATTTCATGCTAAACCAGCAACTCGTACATGTCACTAATGGCTTTAGGGACATTGGTGCACGCAAATGAGTCAAAGACAACCATCTAGAGGACTTTAAAACGTAACAAATATATACCATTTCAGAAGCAGAAACAAATTCCTATGATAACAAAGCACCACAATTACGAGGGCTGTTCCAGAACAATCCAGAAAATATATGTTTTAAGTTTCAAGTCGCCTCGTTGTTTATTATTTCTTTTGAGCCATCAAAAGTAAACAATCTCAGTGAATTGGTAAACATGGTAAAATTGGTCACCGTTATGCAATTCAATAATTTCATCTGAAAGGTATCAGTCCAACCAATATTAAAGCCGAGCAACATTCTACTCTGGGGGAGTCTGCTCCTTCGTTTCAGACTATAATAAATTGGAAGGCAGAGTTTTAACCAGAGTTCAGAAAAAAACACACACTGAATAAAAAAACTCGTAAATATATGTAAACAAACATAGCTCAGACCAAAAAACAAATATTTTTATTTTCATATCAATTATGTGTGTTTCTAAATTTTGTACGGTGCCTACCATAATTATTACTGTGTTTCGTTATCTACACGAACGTTTTTCTATCACGTATTTTTTGTTTCGAACACACATAAATCACACAGATTCGAGGGTAACTTTACTTTAAGTTCGTGTTCTTGCACGTGTACTGCTAAAAAAAAACCGAACATGTTCTTCAACGCGTACATCTAAAAATTAAAACATTATCCGCTCGCGATCGGAAAAATCTGAAACACCCTTATAACAACAACAACAATTGTTTCAACCACATTCATTAAAAATATATAAAATAATTAATCAGCAGTTATGAAAAAAAAAAATTAAAATAAAAAGATAATAATAAAACTAAAAAGAAAAAAAGATAGTAATAAAATAGAAAACAGGAATTTTATATATTGTTTTTGACTTAATTTCGTTTTTTTTTTTTTCGATCGCGAGTGGGTAATGTCTCAGTTTTTACATGTATGCGTTGAAGAATATGTTTTTTTTTTTTTTTTTTTTTTTTTTAGCAGTACACGTGCAAGAAAACGAACTTAAAATAAAGCTACACTCTATTCTGTGTGGTTTATATGTGTTCGAAACAAAAAATACGTGATAGAAACATGTTCTTGTACATAACCAAATATTAAAACGAAACACAGTCATGATTGTGTTGGGCACCGTACAAAATTTAGAAACACACATAATTGATATGAAAATAAAAATATGTGTCGGCTGCTTTAGAACTGAACATTGTGTGTTTCATGTGTGTATTTTCCAGAGTTCAGAAAAAAACACACACTGCATAAAAAACTCGTACATATATGTAAACAAACATAACTTAGACCAACACACACATATTTTTATTTTCATATCAATTATGTTTGTTTTTAAATTTTCTTCGGTGCCCAACACAATCATGACTGTGTTCGTTTCAATATTTCGTTATTTACACGAACATTTTTGTATTACGTACTTTTTGTTTCAATCACACATAAACCACACATTTTTGAGTGTTGCTTTATTTGAAGTTCATGTTCTGGTACGTGTACTGTTTTTTTTTTTTTTTTTTTTTTTTTTTTTTTTTTTTTTTCAGTACACTACCAGAACATGAACTTCAAATAAAGCAACACTCAAAAATATGTGATTTATGTGTGATTGAAACAAAAAGTACGTGATACAAAAATGTTCGTGTAAATAACGAAATATTAAAACGGACACAGTCATGATTGTGTTGGGCACCGTAGAAAATTTAGAAACGCACATAATTGATATGAAAATAAAGATATGTTTTGGCTGCTTTTGAACAGAACATTGTATGTTTCATGTGTGTATTTTCTGAACCTTGGTATTTTCTGAACCTTGGTTTTAACTGGTTTAAACTAGCTGCCAAGATCGACACCGTTGTGGTCGACCAATTGAGGTAGCCACGCCAGAAATGGTTAAGAAGATCTGCAAAATGGTGTTGGATAATCGTCAGCTGAAGGTGTGTGAGCTAGCTTATATAAGAGGCATTTCAAAAAGTGCTATACATCACATATTGACCGAAAATTTGGAGATGAGGAAGCTGTCCGCAAGATGGATGCCGGGTATGTCAATAGTCTTTGGATGAGACATGGATCCACTAAAATAGGAGAATCGTATCCAAAGAAGGCGAAGACAGTTCCATCTGTTTTTTTCTGGTATGCGCGTAGGATAATTTAATCAAAAAAAAAAAAAAAAATTATTGCAGTGTTTAGGTAATGAAATTAAGGAAAAAAGGCCGCATTTGGCCAAAAAGTAAGTGTCGTTTCACACATCCACTATAGCTATATTCAGAATCCATGAAGTAAAGTTCGAATTGCTCCATCACACACCTTATTGGCCACATTTAGCTCCCTCGGTTTATTTTCTATTTCTAAACTTGAAAAAAAAATGGCTCGGTTGTAAAATATTTGCCAACGATGAAGAGGTGCAATTTGCGATTGATCGCTATTCTAAGGAGCTAGACATTTCTTGCTATAAAAAGTGTAACGAAGCTATTGACTATCACTGGACAAAGTGTATTGAGCTAAAAGGAGATTATGTTGAGAAATAAAGAAAAATTCTTCCTAAATTTATTGTGTTTCTTTTTTTGTCAGTTCGGTACTATTGATTTCAGACCAAGTTACAATTTATGGTTTTTAACGGTTAAAATTTATATTTTGATAACGTTATAATTAAATGTAGTTTAACTTTCACAAATGTTTGGCAATTTTTCGACCCAATTCCTTTTGATTGATCAAATAACTTGGTACGTATAAATAATAGTAAACCATAAAAAAAGAAGAAAATGTCAACATTTCAAGTGGACCCCGTTCACTTAGGATTTCCACATAAAATAAAGAATGTCGGAAAGAAAGCCAAAGGAATATAAAAAACACAGAAAATATAAAAAAAAAGAAAAAAGAATGAAAGTAATTAATGCAACCTCATACAAAAGTATGTTTATACATACATATATAATAATTATGCGTGTATGGAAATTTTAATATGCATACGCACGCAGCATACAATTTTAAACGTTGCACCACATACATACTTACATACGCATCTCATTTACTTTGGCGTGCGGTAATTTACGAGTATGTGTGTATGAGAAAAGCGCATGAAACGCAATATCACAAAACACCAGCAGCGCCAAAAGAGTCGACCACTATAAAGGCATGCAAATGATATGAGAGTTAATACATTATTTTTCTTCGGTTTGCTGTGTTAAACAAGAAAAATTAAATGTCACATCTGAGCAGGTAGGAAGGAGGTGGAGCGAACACAACAAGGATAAACATGTGTTATAAAAATTTTCTGAAGAAAAATGAAAATAATAATTAAAAAATAGAAATGTTACACAACATCAAAAGATATGCTTAAAATTACAACATGAATATTTTGTAAAAGAAACAAAATATTATGTTATATGAAGCATACTTTTAGGCATTGTGTGTCATCAATTTTATTGACTAAAGAATTAAGCAAAGAAAAAATTCGAACAAAAAAGTCATTTGCGATCTTTCTTTAATCAATTCAAGTTTATCCAAGTTTCAGAAAATACACACATGAAACACACAATGTTCTGTTCTAAAGCAGCCAACACATATTTGTATTTTCATATCAATTATGTGTGTTTCTAAATTTTGTACGGTGCCCAACACAATCATGACTGTGTGTCGTTTTAATATTTCGTTATCTACACGAACATTTTTCTATCACGTATTTTTTGTTTCGAACACACATAAACGACACAGATTCGAGTGTAGCTTTATTTTTAGTTCGACATCTAAAAATTAAAGCATTACCCACTCGCGACCGGAAAAGAAACGAAATTAGGTCATAAACAACATATAAAATTTCTCTGTTTTCTATTTTATTACTATCTTTTTATTTTTATTTTTTTTTTATTACTATCTTTTTATTTTTATTTTTTTTTATTATTATATTTTTATTTTTTTATTATTATCTTTTTATTTTTATTTTTTGATAACTGCTAATGCATTATTTTAGATTTTTTTAATAAATTTGGCTGAAACCATTGTTGTCGTTATTATAGGGAAGTTTCAGATTTTTTCGATCGCGAGTGGATAATGTTTAAATTTTTAGATGTACGCGTTGAAGAACATGTTCTGTTTTTTAGCAGTGCACGTGCTAGAAAACGAACTTAAAATAAATCCACAGTCGAATCTGTGTCGTTTATGTGTGTTCGAAACAAAAAATACGTGATAGAAAAACTTTCGTAAAGATGACGAAATATTAAAACGAAACACAGTCATGATTGTGTTGGGCACCGTACAAGATTTAGAAACATACATAATTTAATTGAAAATAAAAATATGTGTTTGTTGGTCTCAGCTATGTTTTTTTACATATATGTACTAGTTTTTTATTCAGTGTGTGTTTTTTTCTGAACTCTGGTGTGACTACAGTAAAACGAAGCCGTATAGCGGCTGCCCCAAATGGTTTTATCGCCATGAAAAACCTCATCTTCGCCCACAAAATAAAAGAAAGATTAATGTGGGGAAAAATACGAGAACGGGGCTTTCAGCGATTGGTGCAAGGTCCTTTGGCCGATGAATCGAAGTTTGAAATGTTCGGCTTCAAGAGGCGAGTTTTTGTGAGGCGTTTAGCTGAAGAACATGCGTCGGATGCATGCCTAGTGCCAACAAACACGGGCGAGGTTCCGTAAGGGTTTGTGGTTGCTCTGCTGGCGAAAATGTGGCGTGTTATGCAGAATCGAAGGAATTCTCGGTAAAACCCAATACAAAACTATTCAGAGAGATCGTACAATGGTCAGTGAATTAAGAGTTGTTAGTCGGAAATTCATGTTTCGCCAAGATATTGACCCAAAACATACAGAACAAATTTGTAAGCAGTATTTAGAGACCCATAAAGCAGCAGGAACTTGTAAAGTTATGAAATGGACGCCACAGTCACCTGATTTCAATCCTATAGACTTACTGTGGGATGAAGCGGATAGGAAGGTTCGAACTACATGTCCTACATGTAGGAGGATCTACAGAATAAACGGCAGGAAGCATGGAACCAGATCACTCCATAGGATGAACGCTATTGAAATTGGTGAAATTCGGTCCATGTTCAGACCTAGTCCCTATACAAATGACCCCTATGAAATCAACATAAATTGCCATCAGATCCAAATTGTGATATAGATCTCAGTCAAATAGTGTTGTATGTGTTTATTATAACCATTAGTCCAAAAATAATCTCTATATGAGAATTCTTAGTCATAGGCCCCATATAGAGCCGCTTCCCGAGCTTCACTTAAATCTATCAAAAAAAAAACAAAAATATTGCACAGATTTTTCTCAAATTTGGTTTGTACATATTTTTTCAAAATTTAAGTGACTTTACCAGATATGGCCAGGATCGGGTTATTTTTCGTCTAAGTCCCCATATAAATATAGTACCCGATATGAACTTTTTATATCCGCAGCCAAAAAAAAATAACAATGCCACTCAAATTTGGTTTATGCTTATTTTCTATATCCAATTAGTTGGACCGAAGAGATAGCGTCTCTAAACCATGGTACAGGGTATCGTATAGTCGGGCTAGACCGACTATAATTTTCTTACTTGTTAAGCGTGTTATTGTTGTTTTTCCAAAATTTTCTTTATCATTTCTCAGTCTTTATAACATCTACAATATTAATAGGCTAGGCGATTTTTTGTTGCCGATGTTTTGTTCTACCGTTTTATCCCGATTTTGACCAAACGATTATTTTATGAAAGGTATTTCTTTTTAGCTGTTCACCAGATTTACAGATTTTTTAGTTTTTTCCTTTATTTTGAGTAAATTGCATTTAAAGTTGCTACTAACACATATATAAAATCATACATATCCTATGTGTATGCTTATTAAATTTGTTAATGTGTTTGTTAATCAGTTTATCTTCATTCACAATAATAATTAACCAAAAAAGTGATGGTTTGTGAATTGGCTTAGTTGAAAAATAAAGCCTAGAAATTGCACTCGAATTTCCAGCGCTGGAATCTGTTCTTTAAGCAAGAACAAATAGAAATTTAAATAAAGTTTCAAGGACTGTTCGTCGCCGACCTTTAGAAGCAGGTTTCGAAGCTTCAGACCAGCAAAAAACAGAAACTGCTCACTAAGAAACATTTGGCAAAAAGGTAGAACTTATATATTTCAATTCTAAAATGCTTAGCGTATCAATATTTGTAGGCTTAATTTTGAACAAAAATATCACAACTGGACGCCAACTGTTTTATTTAGCGACTAGTCAAAATTTAATTTATTTAACTCTGACGGAATGTGCACTGTTCGCCGCAAGAAAGGAGATCGTTTAAACCCACGCTACTGCTAGCCAACTGCGAAGCATGGCGGCGGCTCAATTATGATTCGGGCATGCTTCTCTGGTTTTGGCATTGGACCGTTCCACGAAACTGACGGATTAATGGAGAGATTTACATACATAAACATTCTTGGTAATGTTATGATGCCACACTCTGAGTGGGAGCTGCCGCTTCGTTGGATATTTCAACACGACAACGACCCGAAACATACTTCGAAGCTGGTAAAAGAGTGGCTCGCTGAAAATGGGATTCAAACACTGATTGGCCGGCCCAATTACCTGAGTTGAACCATATTGAGAACTTATTTGGCATTTTAAAGCGGCGAGTAGCTGGTCGGGCTTTCACTTCTAAACAAGCTTTCAAAGAAGCGCTGGAAACTGAGTGGAAAAGTATTCCAGTCCATATTATCAATCACCTTATTGAAAACAACGGATTCTTCACTAAATATTGAATAATATTAAATATTGCTTTTGTTTTGTCCAACTGAAATAGTGGCATTTTTTTTTTTTTTCTTTTTTTTTTTTTTTTTTTTGCAAAAAAAATAGAACGAATTTTTTGGTTCACAATTTTAGTTTTGTCTTTTGATTTGTAAATTTTATAAAGAGTAAGAAATGATAAAGCAGGTTTTTGGAAAAACAACAACAATAACAGCTTAAAAATAAAAGAGGAGGCAATAGTTGTTTTTTTTTTTTTTTTTGATCAACATGATACAATTTGAATTATGTACTTTTTGGCTTCAAACAAAATTATATTAATTAAAAATAAAAGCAATTTAAAGTCATCCGGTAATAAGATGGTTGAAATAATAACATTCAAAGTTAATTTCAAATAATTTTATTAATACCATTACAATTATACGAGAAGTTTTGTTGGTTAAGGAACTCTTGTCAATACTATTATATACCTAAGAAAGGACCAACTAAAAGTATAGAAAATTGTGAAAATCATAGAAATTGCTTTTTAAAAAAATTTTAAAAGCAGCCACATAAATTTTCTTTTAGGGCAATTCTTTTGTAATATTTTTTAAAATTTCAAAGCCATATGAAAATGATGTCAAAAGGTCGTTAATACTTAATTAAAAATAAAATAGCAAAAAACGTTTAAAAACATAAAATTGAATCATATTTTGATCCAAGGACCAAGGGTTTTATAAAGAAAAAATTTTCAAATCTAAAAAAACCACATGGTATCTATATATTAATACCTGAAGGTAAATTTTTAGTTCCCTTTTTAAGCAATATGCTGGCACGGAGGAGTGTGAAAATTGGCATAGTTATAGTTCATATGGAGGAGAAGCTGAGAATGATAAAATGTATGTTTAATCTGTCTTACAAATATATCAAATTAAATAAAATAAATTATTTCTAATAATTCGTTATACCCTGTTAATGTGAATGATTTAAATTATACTAGCAGATTCCAGCATTCGAAATTCGAGTGCAAATTCTCGGAAATTTTATTTTTTCATTTAATAAAAACCCTAAAGGTATGCTTCACAATTCAACTCATTTAAAATGAAGAAAACAAACTCAACACATTAGCAAATTTAATAAACACACACATAGCATTGCATAATTTTTTGTATGTATGTGTACCAACTTTAAACGATCATAACACCAAAAAAATATTCCAGACGATGAAAATCTGTAAATCTGGGTAACAGCTAAAAAGAAATACTTTTCAAATGATAAATTTTTTGTCAAAATCGGGGTAAAACTGTGAAACTTACATCGGT
>OY821521.1:31570370-31615370 GCA_963682025.1 Cordilura impudica
AAAAAAATTTTTGAGGTGCCTCAACGCGACTGAAAATTTCAAGTGTGTTTATATAGCGAAAATATGACTTTTTCAGATTTTACGAAAACTTCGTTCTATAATTTAATTTTTTCGACAAATTGTTATATGAATCGATATTAGTACTAAATTATCTCTTAAAAATAGGTATATCACTTCAAAATAAATAAAAATTCGCCAACAAATAGCAAATGCCCCACACCACTTTTTTGCCAAAAAAAAAACTAGATCGTGAAATTTGACGGAAATTTTTTTAACTTGAAGAAATTAATTGAAGCCATTTTTTTTTTTTTTTTTTTTTTTTTTTTTTTTTTTTTTTTTTTTGTTGTTATACCTATGAGCACTCAAACATGAAGTATTGTTTTATTACCACGTTTTTAACCTATTGCGCAATGAGACTAAGATGGAATATTTTTTTTGATAAAATTTTGAAAACTCCTTTTTTAAGTTTTAAAAAATTTTCTGAAACATAATTTCAAAAAATGGATCTGGCACTTTAAAGTTTTGTTAAATATATGTTAGGAATTAACTGTTTGAATTTTTCAGTAAATTTCTCTGCCAGATTTTTTTTACAAGGATTTTTTTTTCGCAGATTTCGAGAAAATGAGATTTCTGTGAAATATTCAGTAAATGTACTCTCTTTCAAAATAATTTGTATAAAAAATTTATAAGTTTTCTACTTAATCTTCATTGCCTAAGGTTTCGGAAAAAAATTATATGACCCCATTATCCTTTTGGACTTGGGGTCACATATGACCCCAAGCTAATAAAAGACAATTTATTCAAAAAATTCAAATATTCCGTAAGTGCTGTTGAATTTTTAGATGCGACGCTTAAAATGTAATAACCAAATGTGCACATCTTCAATGCTAAAAATTTGGAATAAATTGAACAACGTAAACCCATTCCTTGCCGAGGCCAAACTTTGAATTTTGGCACATTTAAGAAATTAATTGTTCCAGTAAACTAGAGCAGGCAAATAAAATTATGATAAGTTTTGTATACAAAGTGTTTAGAAAGAGTACATTTACTGAATATTTCACAAAAAACTAATTTTTCTCGAAATCTGCAAAAAAAAAAAAAAAAAATTTGCTTATAAAAAAAAAACTGACAGAGGAATTTACTTACAAATTCACACAGTTAATCTCTAACATATATTTAACAAAAAAGTTTTCAAAATTTATTCAAAAAAATTTTCCACCTTTGGTCTCATTTCGCAATAGGTTAAAAACGTGGTAATAAAATAATGCTATATGTCTGAATGCTCCTAGGTATATCGACACAAAAAAAAAAAAAAAAAAAAAAAAAAAAAAAAAAAAAAACGGCTTTTATTTCTTAAGAGTTCTGTCAAATTTCACGACGTAGTTCTACCCTATACCACTATGTGGTTTGGGTATAATGACTTTGTGCTGCTATTTGTCACAAAAATAGTTGACCTACACCCATCTTTAATTATACCGATCGAATCGGAATCACTGATTCGATTTAACGATGTCCGTCCGTCCGTCCGTCTGTGTGTCCATGTAAAGCTTGTAATCAAACTGCAGGACGCAAATATGAATATATTTTGAGGAAATTTGGTATTTAATCTTTTATCGGCCATGGGATGAACGCTATTGAAATTGGTGAGAATCGGTCCATGTTCAGACCTAGCCCCCATACAAATGAACCCTATGAAATCAACATATATTGGCATAAGATCCAAATTATCATACAAATCTTAGTATATATTACATCCATTAATCAGTAGTCCAAAAATGATCCCAATTGGACAACTCTTAGTCATAGGCCCCATATAGAGCTGCTTCCCGATCTTCACTTAAATCTATAAAAAAAACAAAAATATTGCACTGATTCTTCTCAAATTTTGTTTGTATATATTTTTGCAAAATACAAGAGACTTTACCAAACATGGTTTGGACCTAGTCCCCATATAGATATACCATCCGATATGAACTTTTTCATATCTGCAGCCAAAAAAATTAATAAAAATCCCACTCAAATTTGGTGTATGCTTATTTTCTATATCCAGTTAGTTGGGTCTAAGAGATAGGGTCTCTAAACGCATGGTATAGGGTATCGTATAGTCGGTCTAGACCGAGTATAATTTTCTTACTTGTTTTTTTTTTTTTTTTTTTTTTTTACAAAAGTGAAGGCATTTGATATTTTTTGGCGAGTTTTTATTCGATTTTGAAGTAATATAGCTTTTTAAAGATATAATTTAGAACGGAAATCGATTCATATAAGAACCTGTCGAAAAAATTAAACTGTAGAACGAAATTTTTGTAAAAATCTGAATAAAATGTTATATAAACACACTTGATAATTTCAGTCGCGTTGAGGCACCTCTAAATTTTTTTTGATTAACGCAAAACTTTGTATTTCTCATTCATATTTCTAGGGGGTGGGGTGAGACTTTAAATTCGAACATTTTTTTCCCTCCATATAATGAAGGGCCGCCCTAATGTACATATGAATGAAAATAAAATAAAATTTTAATATAAAAATTTTTGATTTTATAAAAAAAAAAAGTACAAAAATTTTAATTTAACTAATAATTTATCATTACGACTTTTTTTTCGGTCTCACTAAGTTTTTAAGCCATCGCTTTCACTTTTAAAATTATAAACAAATAAGTATAAATTTTGTTTAAATTAAAGATTAAGATTTCGTTTTCTTTAAATTCTGTGATTTTTTTTCACAAACTAAACAAGAAAAACACACAATTTTTCGAATCCATTTCAAAACAGGTTTTAATTTCCAACTTATGACAGTTGATGGGAAACGTTACAATAATGATGATGTGTTGTTAATGATTATTATAAGAAGAAAAGAAAAAAGCAAAATATTACGCGATGAACAACATAAGGTATAGCAGAATTGAGAACTATAACCACAAACAGAAAAAGAATAGGTACTTTTGGCGAAAAAAAAATAATAAAACCAACGTGAGAACGAACAAATATTTAACAAAAAAAAAAAATCCCTTAAACTCTCATCTCAGTACAGCGAAAAGAATTACATATGAGAGCGAATTAACAACAAAAACAAACGCAAAATAAATACAAAAAAATAAATCCTTCAGAAAATAAAAATTGCAAAGAAGAAAAAAAATGAGCAAAAAATTTATTTAAGACATGTTATAATAAAAGTAAGTAGAATATGTGTGAAAAATAAAATTGGAAAAAATGAGAGCCCCACATACAACACCATTCACTCACTTTTATGTTGATGCTGATACTACTCACTGTAAAAATGTGTTTTTCGAATGTGAGGTGCTCTAGTAATGGTGGTGTGCTGGTGGTGGTGGTGGTGGTGTTGGTGGGTATAAAATACGAAAATATCCTCATATGACAGACTACTTAAACAAAGGTTGTATGTCAGCCACGCACTTATCTCGACGGCGATGTTAGCAACCATAAAGCAGCAATACCACTAGACGCAAGCTGACAAAGAGACAAACCAGCCAGCCAGACGTTGTAAAACATTTTTATATACAAAAAAAAAAGTCTTTAAAAAAAATACGGTACTATTTGCAATAGCAAAATACAAACAACAACAAAAAAAAATCAAAGAATTTTGATCAAAACCAAAGACTGATTATTATATTCATTCTCACAACTTGAAAACAACAACAACACGCAGCACAGTGGGGAATACTCGTATTAGAATATCTTCAAAATGACGTGCAATTTAAAAATATTTAAGAAAAGTTATCACCGTCTATTAAGAATCTGTAATAAAAGTACATACAAACAATTCTATAAAAGTGCAACGTGCATCTTTAGACAAAAAAAATAAAGTTACCTTAAAATAATTTAAACAGAAATAGAACTAAACAGAAGCGAAAATAATTTATGACCATTAAAAAATCCTCATTTTCTGGTATAAAAATATTTAAAAAAAAAACTAATAATATTGTTAAAAATAAATACATTTGCTAGAAAAAGTATCCGTACACTAAAAGATGAAAATTTTAAATATTAATAAAAATTTGAATAAAAAATTTTTAATCTCAAAATTTTTACCATTGAAACTTGGGGATTTTACTTTTACTTACGGAACGTTTCTACACACTTATTTTTTTACTGTGCAAAAATGCAAAAGGCAACCACAACCATAAGTGCCAGAAAAAGTATTCGTATATATCCAATCAGGGGAATCCCATGAATTATTCAACGATGTACAAGTCTGTTACATCGATTTCATTTTAATATAAGGTAAATTAAATATTTCATTTGGAAACTACTTACATTTTGAGATTAGTCTCAAAATCAAAGAAATTGGTACTGCCGAGAGAAAATTAGCCTAAAGCTAAGTAGAGGTAAATCTTATCGTCAAATAGCTCGGATCATAGCCAGAAGCTAGTCCTCATTGCAGTACGTCATTCAAAACCTCGTTCTGGCCGCCCTTTCAAACTAACTGTGAACGCATCAGTTAGTTGGGATTAATTCTTGGATCAAAGAATCCTGTGGGAAAGACATCCATAACGATGCCGTTCACAAAATTTTACAAAAAAATATGATTACCACGGTCGTGAAGCATGTAGAGAGATTTCCATTCATTTCCGATGTCAATAGAAACAAGTAAGAAAATTTAGGTCGGTCTATACCGACTATACCATACCCTATATCATGTGTTTAGAG
Source organism: Cordilura impudica (assembly GCA_963682025.1). Taxonomy (NCBI): domain Eukaryota; kingdom Metazoa; phylum Arthropoda; class Insecta; order Diptera; family Scathophagidae; genus Cordilura; species Cordilura impudica. The sequence goes on from OY821521.1 coordinate 31,575,035, forward strand.
AAAGGGTCCCAAGTCCAACTAATTGGATATAGAAAATAAGCATAAACCAAATTTTAGTGACATTGTTATTAATTATTTTGCCTGCAGATATGAAAAAGTTCATATCGGATGCTATAGTTATATGGGGACTAGGTCGAAAAATGCACCCATCCTGACCATCTAACAAAAGACATTTAGTTTTTGCAAAAGCATAAACACCAAATATGAGAAAAATCTGTGAAATATTTTTTGTTTTTGATAAATTTAATCGAAGATCGGTAAGTATTTTTTATGGGGGCAATGATTAAGAATTGTCTTATAGGGTTTATTTTTGTACTACTGATTAAATGATGTAAAAACACACACAAACCCAATATGACCGAAATCTATATAAAAATTTGGATCTTAAGTCGATTGAAGCCGATCTCATAGGAGTCATATGGAAGGGAACCAGGTCTGAACATGCATCGATTTTGACCAAATTCAATCGCGTTCGTCCTATGGCCAACATATTTGCGACCTATAGTTTGATTACAACGTATAGATGGACACACAGACAGACGGACGGACATAGCTAAATCGGCGTAGAAATGATTCAGAGCCGACCGGGTCAAACATTTGTGATAGTTACAAATATCAGCACAAACTCATTATAACCTAATGGTATGGGGTATAAAAAAACTAATGGACTTGACAAATGAGTATAAAAAAACAAATGAGTATAAAAAAACTAATGGAATTGACAAATGAGTATGCAAAGCAGAGATCAGCAATGAATCGTTTTTTCGCTACCCATAGTCACTCATGAAATTTTATGTATAAGTGAGTGGAGAATATTGAAATTCAACTACTGATATCTACTCATACTCACAATAACGCTGATCTATAAATATAAGTAACAACAAATATGAATCCGACGTCGAAAATATACTCTTATCATCCCAAATCTATTCGATTCATAAATCACATCAGCTTGATTTATAATTTTAGGAAAATACTTATCATAATTACAATTGATTCAACATATCCACATTGAGTGAAGGAGAATCTAAATCAACAATATCATAAATATTGTTAAGTATGAGTATCATGAGTACCTCAAACATTAGAGTGGATATGAGGTACGACAACATTTCAGTAAGTATAAATGCGTATAAGTACAAGAAATTATGAATCATGATTCAACTCTACTCACTTTTTCAATACTTGAATGCGAACGTGTTTCATTTTGAGATGAAATCAAGTTTTGCTTTTTCAGTAATAAATTAAAAATGTAAGTATGGTGAAAAAGTGGAACTGCTTTAAAAGAAAAGAAACTATTTTGTGAGATTTACTGCCAACATAAGATAACCTCAAAGCAAATGTTAAAAAGAGTCATTTTGAACAAATTGGGTAAAATTAAACGCATATTTAATATTTTTTGTATTAATATTTCAAATGTGCGAATACTCTAAATTAAAAAAAAAGATAAATAAAAAAAAAATCCTTAAATATTTATAAATCTTTTAGTTAAAAAAAAACAAATAATTTAAATTAGAAAAACCTGAAGTTAACAGCAAAGCATTTAGGTTCAATTTGTGGGATGGCAGTTAAGCCTAGTTTAATAAAGCTAGCGTGTTCAAACCTTAAATACTTTCAAACGGTTTAACTAAAGCATCAAAAAAGGTAAGTTTAAAAAAAACTCGGTCTTAAAACCAAGGTTCAGAAAATACACACATCAAACACACAATGTTATGTTTTAAAGCAGCCAACACATATTTTTATATTCATATCAATTATGTGTGTTTCTAAATTTTGTACGGTAACCAACACAATCATGACTGTGTTTCGTTTTAATATTTCGTTATCTACACGAACATTTTTCTATCACGTATTTTTTGTTTAGAACACACATAAACCATACAGATTCGAGTGTAGCTTTATTTTAAGTTCGTTTTCCTGCACGTGTACTGCTAAAAAAAAAAAAATAAACAGAACATGTGCTTCAAGGCGTACATCTAAAAATTAAAACATTATCCACTCGCGATCGGAAAAAAACGAAATTTAGTCATAAACAACATATAAAATTTCTCTGTTTTGTTTTCTATTTTATTACTATCTTTTTATACAGCATTTTTCTACATTTGATTTCGTTCGGAAAAATATAAAAAGCAGATTTTTTCATTCCTTCTACAGGGAATAACATCATAAATTATTTTTAAAAAAAAATTATATGACAAAAGTCTACATTCAGCGAAAACAAACAAATAAAGCAATGATAAATTTGCTGTAAAGTATCGTTATTTAAAATTTTTGGTGTACATATCATAGTAGTTATTACTAGCATTGCCCAGCACTCATAATCCGAGTGCAAATTCTAGAAAATTTTATATTTTCATTAAATTTTTCTTTTAATATTTTTTTTTTTCTTCAATCTATAAAATTCATTTGTGAATTTTTAAATAAAATCCATTAAATTTCATTTTAAAAACTTGTTGAACACACAGAACATATATAAATGGGTTTGTTAATAAAAAAATTTTATAAGAGCCTAAAGGTATGTTAAACAATTTTAGGCAATTCATAAACACACACAGCATTGTATAGTTTTTTATTAAAAGCTTAAATCTGAGCTTTATGTATGTGTTAGTAGCAATTTTAAATGATTATTACTCCCAAAAAATGTACCAGATGGTGCATAAATGTAAAGAAGGTGCACATTTGTAAGGAAATACCTTTCACTTGGTATGGTTTTTGTCAAAATGGATTGGTAACTGAGAGTTTAGGAGATGTCACAAGAAGTTGGCTTGCCTATTAATATTACATTAGCAGATTCCAGCGCTCGATATTCGAGTGCACTTTCTAGGCAGCTTTATTTTGCAACTTAGCCAATTCATAAACCAACACCTTTATGGTTTATTATTTTTGTGAACAAAGAAAACAAACTCATTAAGAAACACATTAACAAATATAATAAAACACACATAGCATATGTATAATTTTATGTATGTGATAGTAGCAACTTTAAATCCAATTTACTCAAAATAAAGGAAAAATTAAAAAATCTGTAAATCTGGTGAACAGCTAAAACGAAATACCTTTCAAACACTATACGTTTGGTCCAAATCGGGATAAAACGGTAGAACAAAACAGCGATCACAAGAAATCGCCTAGGCTATTAATATTATAGATATATGCAATGTTTTAGTTTATGTTTTGTTAATGTGCAGATCATGCGTGGAAAAAATGGACTGACATAGAAAATTGGTGGTAAAACACAGAAATGAAAATAGATTGTATGCTGCAATTGCCAAAATATTAAATTGAAGTCACGCACCAGTACAAAACTGGTTCCTTTGACGGCGAAGAGCGAACAGGTTGGTAAAAAGAAGCTTCTGTTATAAAGGAAGTGACAAAAGTCCCGAGTTAGCACTTAAAAATTAGCCGATCACATTGGCCATGTCTTCAATAAGAATGTCCATCCAAGAACTCTCAAAAGGGCTCTGAATGATAATGCATTTTTTAGCAGAACAACGCGTAAAAGCCCTAATATCAGGAAAAACCCGCCTTCTTCGCCTTGAGTTTGCACGTCCGAATATTGACAAAGGGATGGATTTCTGGTCCAAGGTTTTATTTACAGATGAATCGAAGTTCAACATATTCGGGAGTGATGGTCGTGCTAAGATATGGATAAAAAGGAATGCGGCTATGCAGCGCGAAATCTTAATACCAACTATCAAACATGGCGGTGGGAGCGTTATGGTTTGGGGAGCTATAGCAGCGTTTGGCGTTGGCAAGTTGGTTTTTTTTGAAGGCATTATGGATCGATACTAATATAAAAGTATATTGTAGCAAAGTTTGTAGCCATCTGTGGAATGTTTGCGCCTTGGGGAAGGTTGGATTTTCCAAGAAGATAATGACCACAAGCATACTGCACTGATTGTTAAGAAATAGCTTCGATTTTACGCGCCCAGGCAACTCAATGCCCTTCCGCAATGTCCGGATTTACATCCTATATAGCACTTTTTGGAGCTATTGGAGCACAAAATTCGACAAACCAAAATTATGAAAAAAAAGCATTAATGGAGGCATTGAGCAAAGTGACTCCGCAAGAGATAACCAATTTTTTTTTATTTTATTTTTTCGTCCATGCCACGACGCCTGCAAGCTGTAACAGATAACGGTGGTGGACCAACTAAGCACTAAAATTAAACTAAACACCATGGGCCGTATGCAAAAAAAAACAAGTAAGAAAATTATAGTCGGTCTAGACCGACTATACGATACCCTATACCATGCGTTTAGAGACCCTATCTCTTAGGCCCAACTAACTGGACATAGAAAATAAGCAAAAACCAAATTTGAGTGGGATTTTTATTAATTTTTTTGGCTGCAGATATGAAAAAGTTCATATCGGATGCTATATCTATATAGGGACTAGGTCCAAAAATGTACCGATCCTGATCATGTTTGGTGAAGTCTCTTGTATTTTGCAAAAATATATACAAACAAAATTTGAGAAGAATCAATGCACTATTTTTGTTTTTTAATAGATTTAAGTGAAGATCGGGAAGCAGCTCTATATGGGGTCAAAGGGATCATTTTTGGACTACTCATTAATGGATGTAATGAACGCATACAAACCCAATTTGAGTAAGATCTATATGATAATTTGGATCTTATGGCAATTTATGTCGATTTCATATGGGTAATTTGTATGGGGGCTAGGTCTGAACATGGACCGATTCTCACCAATTTCAATAGCGTTCATCCCATGGCCGATAAAAGCTTACGTACCAAATTTCATCAAAATATATTCATATTTGCGACCTGCAGTTTGATTACAAGCTTTACATGGACACACAGACGGACGGACGGACGGACGGACGGACGGACGGACGGACGGACGGACATTGTTAAATCAACTCAGAAAGTGATTCTGATTCGATCGGTATAATTAAAGATGGGTCTAGGTCAAATATTTTTGGTTGTTACAAACAGCAGCACAAAGTCATTATACCCAAACCACATAGTGGTATAGGGTATAAAAATTAAAGTGTACTTCAAGCAGACTTTATCAACAAATTTTGTATGAAAAACATACAATAAAGTCTACTTGAAGTACACTTTAATTTTTTTTTTTTGCAGACGGCCCCATGTATTAAAATATTATTAGTAACTTTTTGTTAAGACCGAACTGTATGTACACTTTTGTTATACCATATTTTTGTTGTTTTGTGTTTTTTTTTTTTCTGTTAAAGGACAAATGAATTAATTTAATTTTTATTTTTTTATGAATGTAGATGATTTTCGAAAAATAACTATCATTAATTTTTCTATTAAATATTTTTTTCAGCATAACACTATATGAGACTGCATGTAGACTTTAGTTTTCACTGTATAACAGCTGAGATGAAAAAAAAAAAATTTTTTAAATGTTGGTTATTTCAATGTTTCTTTTGAAGTTTCTAAATTTTTTTTCATGTGCAAATATTTCATTACTTTACAAAGCCTTCTTAACCATGAAATTTAAACAAAATTTGAAAAAGGTTGAGAGGAAAAATCTTTAAAGCATCTATTTTCCGGATTCTATTATCCGAAGTAACGTCTAATTATAAGGAATTGTGTTTTTATACTTTGCGCTGCTGTTTGTAACTACCAAAAATATTTGACTTAGACCCATCTTTTATTATACCGATCGAATCAGAATCACTAACTGATTCGATTTAACGATGTCCGTCCGTCCGTCCGTCCGTTCGTCCGTCCGTCCGTTCGTCCGTCCGTCCGTCTGTGTGCCCAAGTAAACCTTGTAATCAAACTGCAGGTCGCAAATATGAATATATTTTGATGAAATTTGGTATATAAGCTTTTATCGGCCATAGGATGAACGCTACTGAAATTGGTGAGAATCGGTCCATGTTCAGACCTAGCCCCCATACAAATGACCCCTATGAAATCGACATATATTGGCATAAGATCCAAATTGTCATATAGATCTTACTCAAATTGGGTTTGTATGCGTTTATTACATCCATTAATGAGTAGTCCAAAAATGATCCCTATGGGACGACTCTTAGCCATAAGCCCCATATAGAGCTGCTTCCCGATATTCACTTAAATCTATCAAAAAACAAAAATATTGCACTGATTCTTCTCAAATTTTGTTTGTATATATTTTTGCAAAATACAAGAGACTTTACCAAACATAGTCAGGTTCGGTCCATTTTTGGGCCTAGTCCCCATATAGATATAGCATCCGATATGAACTTTTTCATATCTGCAGCCAAAAAAATTAATAAAAATCCCACTCAAATTTGGTTTATGCTTATTTTCTATGTCCAGTTAGTTGGGCCTATAAGATAAGGTCTCTAAACTTATGTTATAGGGTATCATATAGTCGGTTTAGACCGACTTTAATTTTCTTGCTTGTTTTTTTTTTTTTAATGTACTTAGTGCCAATGAGCGAAAAACTAACCTAAACACGACAATCTATATAGAGGACCTGTTTAACTGGAGATGTTAGAAAAGCGAACTTGATTTTTTTCATTGCTATTAATTTGAAAATAAAAGAACAACAGACTTGCAGCTTAAAACTGAAATAAAAGATTCGAAAAAATATATATATAGAAAATCCTTAGGAAAGACTAACTAGGAAGGAAGTACATTTATTTTATTTACATATATCATTTTTTGCTAGAACAACAACAACACCAACAAGAGCAAACCAACAGCAACAACATTAGAGTATAATGTAACGGTAGGACAAGAAGCAAAAGCACAACAAGAAGGAAGCCATAACTATGGATGATTATGTATGAGAACAGGAATAAAAAAAAATCGCCGTCAATAACGCAGTGATGTTGTTCGTTGTTGTTGGTATGTTGAGTAATAAAAAATAAAAAAAGAAAAAGAAACAAGATAAAGAACAACATACATACAAACAACACAGAAATCGCAAACGGACAAAAAAAATTCAATTCAAAAGAAAAAAAAAACTTTATAGTATAAAAACCGGTACAAAAATACCAAAATATAATAAAAAAAATAAAAAAAGTAAAAAGTAAAAGAAGAACAAAGCTCTACACATTTTTTTTATTGTTATTATTATTATTATTATTAAGTATTACTATAACATACGTCGTTTTCTTTATATGCTTCTTTTCCTTTTCTAGACTTTAAAGCCAACGAAAGCGAAATTTTATTTTAGATTCTTTTTAGATCTTGCAACGAAAAAGAAGAACAAAACGAATTCCCCCATATTATATTGTTCAACACATGCTGATGTTTAGAAAGATTTGTAAACAATCAAAAAGGAAATCAAGAGTATGAAACGAACACCTGCTAAAAGACATCATTGAATTATTATTTTAAATCTTAAAAAAATGTGTTTTTTTTTTTTAATTCTTTGATTCATAGTTTTTATTTAATAAGTTTTAAGTGATATCCCATTTAATGTCAATTTATGAACCGATAAATAGTACAGTATAACCCGTTTAATTACCCCACGCTTAATTACCTTTAACGCTTATTTACCTAGAATTTTAAATCCCCGTTTTTTTTTTTTTTTTTTTTTTTTTGCTCACTTTTTCTAACAAAACTCCACGGTAAATTAACTTTCGCTTAATTACCCTATTTGTCTAATTTCTTCACATAGTTTATCCAGAAAATACAATTTTCATTAAATTTCCTTGGTTTAATTACCCACAGTACCTATTGGCTCACGATATGGTTTAATCAAATGTGCCTGAATAATGCTGTCATTTCTAGAAAATTGGTAATGAATAAAATTAATTCAGATTTTGAACCGAACAGTGGTTGGTTGTGGAGGTGGCAGAGGAGAGAAAACGTAAAATTCACAAAGATACATAGAGAAAGTAATGAAAATGATCGTGAATGTGCCCAAAATTTTCTACAAAGTAGCAATTTTTCCTCAATTCTTCAAAATTGTACTCCAGAAAATATATTTAATGCTGATGAGGAGTGGCATTTTTTAAACTATTTCTTTAAACTCATACTCTCTGTCTGTCTGTCTGGCAAGCCCATTCCCCATCATCCAATCAATCTGAAACTTGGTTCATAGACTTATTGTGACCACAGATTAATTTTAAAATAGTCACGCAAAGTCATGCACAGTCACGGAGAGATTCAAAACTCATATGCATAAGGAAAGACAGAGTTTCAATGAAAACTTTGTTTTTATGAGTTAGATTATTATAAAGTTGTGGCAAGTGGAACATGAGCTTGAAAGGAGGACTCAGTCAAAGGCAATAAATCTCAAAAACAATGTCTGATATTATTATTTTTGTGTAACTCTGTGGGAACATACCAAAAAGTGTTTGCATTTACTTCTTTATGTGATACATATGAATTATTTAAATTTAATAAAATGTTATTTAATAGCCCTGTTTTACGTATGTTCGGATAATTGCCTCTTTGATGTATTTAAAAGTATTCGTCTAATTGCCTCTTATGATGTAATTAAACGTGTTCGTTTAAATGCTTTCCCCGCATAATTACCCAAAAATCTTGTAAATTTTGACGAGGTAATTAACCGAGGATTACTGTAATTAGTAATTCTTTGCCATTTTTATTGTATTACGAAATCAAAGCATACCATTAGGAGGAACATAATAATAGCATATTTTTAGGGTGAAATCTGAAATTATATAAAACTTTTAAATCTAAAAAATAAACTTCAGAAAAATCATTTGAAAATCTTAAAACATTAATTGAATTTAAGGATAAAAAAAAAAACATCTGTTCTCGTATAAACCAGATAAATTCAATGGAAATTTAGAACAAAATAACTGAAATTAGAAAAAAAAAAAAGAAAAAAATTTTATTTCAGATAAATTTAATTGGAACAGATTTATTGAGATTTAAAAATATCAATTAAAATTCAGAAAAATCATTTGAAATGTAGAAAACATTAATTCCATTAAAGGTGAAAAAAACTTTATTGCTCGTATATTTCAGATAAATTCAATGGAAAAAAACAATTGAAATTGCGGAAAAAGAAATAATTGAAATTCAGATATAAAACAGTATTGAAGGTGATGGTAACTAATTTTTGTTAATCAGTTCATTAACCCATTAATACCTGTGCTAAATTTTTTAGCCACTTTAGCCGTTTAACTCTTGTAGCAATTGTAATTAAGAAAATAGCAGATTTCAGCCCTCGAAATTCGAGTGCAAATTCTAGGAAATTTTATTTTTTCATTTAATAAATTATTGAACCTAAAGGTATGCTATGTCCAAAGTAATATTTCAATTCAACAGAATTATTATTGTGAATGAAGAAAACAAACTCGTTTTTTTTTTTTTTTTTTTTTTTTTGCAAATTAACTGAATTAATAAACACACACATACCGTTGTATAATTTTATGTATGTGTTAGTGGCAACTTTTAATGAGCATAACTCCAGAAGAAATAAAAAAAAATTTAGAAATCTGTAAGTCTGGAGGACAGATAAAAAGAAATACCTCTCAAATAAGATACGTTTAGTCAAAATCGGGAGAAAATTGTTGAACAAATCATCGGTCACAAGAAATCGCCTTACCTATTATAGATGAAAACATCAATTCAAGTTCTGAATTGAATTTTAGAAATTTTCAAATGACATTAAGGTTAAAGGAAATGCATTGGAAACATTGGAAAATATCAAATTAAATACAGATAACATCAACTGAATTTCAGAAAATGTTAAATAAAATTCAAAACATTCCATTTGAAATTCAAAATATATCAAATGAAATACAGATAACATTAATTGAATTTTAAGAAAACCTCAATCGGAATTCATCAACTGAAATTCAGTATATTACACTTGAATAAAAAAATAGCTCAAGTTATTCTAAAAGAATCATTTTTGCACTGCTTCGAAAATATCAGTGTGTAAAGATATTCTGTAGCTTTAGAATTAATTTTGAACAACTTCCAAAAATATTAGTGATAATATTAGCAATAAGAATGATTCCCAAGAATTACTCTTGCATTGCTTCTGTCTCTCAAGAAGTTGTTGCAAAGATCTTTTCAAAATGTCACTATAAATTTATCATGATATCCTCAGCATCTACTAAACGCAACATATTTTTACTCACGAAAAAGAACATCAAAAAATCAGTTTTTCATTAACTAAAGAGAGCACTATTTGGAATGAACTTCCCAGGATCAACAAAAGAAAACTTCCGTCCAACCCTGTGTTAGAGTTATTAGAATTATTTTTTGTTGCGCTCAAAATCAGAGTTCGTCAATTCGAATTCAGAAAATATCAAATGAAATACAAACAAATAAGAAAATTAGACCGACCATGTGTTTCGAGAGAGGGTCTTAAGTATAACTAATTGCATAAACCAATTTTGAATGGCATTCTTATCAAGTTTTTGGCTCTGCATATATGAAAATATTCATATCGGATGCTACATATATTTACATGGGGACCATACGAGTATTTGGTAACGGTTCCAATATTTTTGAAAAAGCATATTCAAACCAAATTTGAGACTTAAGTGAAGATCAGGAAACAGCTTTAGAGGGGAGCTATGACTAAGAATTGTCCTATAGGGTTTATTTTTGGACTACTGATTAATGGACGCAAACCCAATTTGGCCGATATCTATATATTAATACGTGAAGGTAAATTTTTAGGTCCCTTTTTAAGCAATATGCCGGCACAGAGGAGTGTGAAAATTGGCATAGTTATAGCTCATATGAAGGAGAAGCTGAGAATGAGAAAATTTATGTGTAATCTGTCTTAAAAATATATTATATAAAATAAAATAAAATATTTATAATAATTCGTTACACCCTGTTAATGAGAATGATTTAAATTATATACCAGACGCTCTGTGTTGAATTGTGAATTGCTAAAGTTGATTAACATACCTTTAGGCTCATTTAAATATTCATAAACTTTTTATATATGTACCGATATAGAATAAAAAAAAATTGAAAGACAATAATTGAATGAAAAATATTTCCTAGAATTTGCAATCAAATTTCGAGTGCTGGGCTATACTAGTACATGTATATAATATTCTGAATCTTTGTACGGGGTCTGGGTCTAAACATGCATCACTTTTCACCAATTTCAATAGCGTTCGTCCTATGGCCAATAAAAGCTTATGTACCAAATTTCTTCAAAATATATTCATATTCGCGACCAGTAGTTTGATTGCGAGGTTTACATGAACACACAGACAGACGGACGGAAATTGATTACGGGTCGATCGATATGAATGGGTCTATGTTTCATATTTTTGGTAATTACAAACATCAGCACAAACTTATTATATCCTGGCTGAAATTCCGAAAACCTATAATATTAATAGGCTAGGCGATTTCTTGTGACCGATGTTTTGTTCTACCGTTTTATCCCGAATTTGACCAAACGCATATTATTTGAGAGGTATTTCTTTTTAGCCGATTTGCAGATTTACAGATTTTTAAATTTTTTTCTTTTATTTTGAGTAAATTGCATTCAAAGTTGTTACTAACACATACATAAAATTATACAATGCTATGTGTTATTAAATTCGTTAATGTGTTTGTAATAAAAATGAGTTTGTTTTTGTGTTTATTTGAGAATTGGCTATAATTGATTAGCATACCTTTAGGGTCTTTATTTAATGAAAACATACAATTTCCTAGAATTTGCACTCGAATTTCGAGGGCTGGAATCTGCTAGTATTAATTAATATTCAGAAAACATCAATTGTAATTCACTAAACATCAATTGAAATACAAAAAAAAAACATCGAAAATATAAAACGAATAAATAGTAAATTCTAGTTCAATTTTAGAAACAAACTGAAATTCAGAACACATCAATCAAATTCGGAAATATCAGATGAAATCATGGATTGAAATTCAGAAAACGTTGTCACACAGAACACGTCTATTTAAGTTCAGAAAATATTTTAAATTCAGAAAAATGTAATTGAAAAAAAACAGCAATTGTATTTCAGAAAACATAAAATGCAATTTATACGGTTATTCTATAACTTTTGTCGCTTTCTGTTAAAGTCTGTTAAGTTAACCATTGATGTTAAGCAGTATAAAAATACAGCATACTTTTAGGGTTCAATAAAAAATTTAAAATTATATTTTTCTCAGAAAAAATATGTTAAATTTTTATACTACTTAACATCAAATGTTAACTAGACAGACCTTAACAGAACGTTCCAAAGTTATAGAATAACAACATTAGTACATTCTAGTTGAATTTTAGAAAACAAACTAATTTTGGAAAACAAATACTTTGAAGTGTTAAAAATAATAATGGTAATTTTAAAAAAGAATAGTTTTAAAAAATAATGATATTCAGATTCGAAATCTAATTAATATCAGTTGATATTTATGTGTTTGTTCTTTCACTTGTGTCACCTTCTGTTAAATTAACATTTGATGTTAAGCCGTCTAAAATTTAAGCACATTTTTGGGGCTTAATAAAAAAAAAAAATTTCAGAAGAAAAATATAATTTAAAAAATTTGTTTTTGAGCCCTAAAAGTATGTTTTATTTTTATATTGCTAAACTTCAAACGCCAACTTAACAAATCTTAGCAGAAAGCGACACAAGTTATAGAAACCCATACAAATTTCATTTTATATTTTCTAAACTAGAAGTGATGTTTTATCTATATTTCAATTAAATTGTTCTAAATTTGATCAAATCAAATGTAAACTTAACAGATCTTAGCAGAAATCGTGAAGTTATAGTATAACCACATTAGAAAACATGAATTGTAGTTCAGAAATTAAGCAAAACATTAGTTCTCGTATAATCCAGAAAAATTCAATGGAAACTTAAAAAAAAAACTATTGAAATTCAGGAATATATATAATTGAAATTCAGATAAATTTAATTTGAGAACATCTATAATATTAATAGGCTAAGCGATTTCTTGTGACCGATGTTTTGTTCTACCGTTTTATCTCGATTTTGACCAAATGTATATTATTTGAAAGGTATTTCTTTTTAGCTGTTCACCAGATTTACAGATTTTTAAATTTTGTTCTTTATTTTGAGTAAATTGCATTTAAAGTTGCTACTAACACATACATAAAATTATACATATGCTATACGTGTGTTTACTAAATTTTTTAATGTGTTTGTTAATGAGTTTGTTATCTTCATTCACAATAATAATAAACCAAAAAAGTGTTGGTTTGTGAATTGGCTAAGTGGAAAAATAAAGTTGCCTAGACATTGCACTCGAATTTCGAGCTAGTTTATTAAAATTTCGAAAAAGTAAAATTCGGAATAACCATTTGAAATTCAGAAAATATTAACTGAATTTAGGCAAAAACAGCAGTTCTCGTATAATCCAGAAAAATTCAATGGTAATTTGAAAAAAACCATTGAAATTCAGAGACATAATAGAAATTCAGATAAATCAAATTAAAACACATGTATTTAAATTTGGAAATTCAGATAAATCATTTCAAAAACATTGAATGAAATTAAGAACCCATCAGTTAAACAAAGAAAACAATTGAAATTCAGCAACCATTAACTGAATTTCAGAAAAAAAATATAATTGAAATTCAGGGGCCTAATTTTCGCAGCCGTGAGCGAAATAATTCCGTCTCGAAATTTATTTCGATAGTGTAAATGATTTCTGATTTCCTTACTTCTTACAAAACTAATATCGGCTCAACCAAAGCATAAGTGTTGGTTTAACCAGACGTGCAAAAATCCAGTCATATCCAGAGAGACTGAACTCCAACGCATACAGGCGAGAGCAGAATGTGCCAAAGTGTTTAGACGCGAAAAGTTTATCTACAAACAGCGTTTTAGAACTAAAGTTCTTTCTGCTTCTAGGGTCAGAAACACCTTCTGGTCATTCGCTAAAAGAGTAAAGGACAAAGCTAGGTCATCCATTCCAACTCTTATAAAAAATGTTCAAATATTCACTGACCCGGTTGATGAAGCTAACCTTTCTGCTGAACAATTCACAGGTAATTCTTTCTTGCCGGAAAGAAATCAACCACTGCCCGAACTTGAAAGAGCACCTCATGCTAGGCCCAAGATATTTTTTCGAGCTCGTGGTGTCAATAGGGTCCTTGCAGAGCTCAATGTAAACAAATCACCGGGACCGGAAGCTCCGAAGCTATCGCGTCCATTAGCAAACCTTTTTAATGCTTCGTACCATATGAACTCGTGTTGTAATTTGTTCTGTGCTTTCAGAGATAATGGAGAGCATGGTAAATTGCCATCTTGTGAACTACCCAGAGACCAACTTTTGGCTTAACGACAGACAGTATGGCTTTCGTAGAAGTCGTTCTGCGGGTCACCTGATGGCACTTCTTTCGGAACGCTGGAGTTAGTCCATTCACCGATTCGGTGAAATTAAGGTTCTTGCTCTGGATATTTCCAAGGCTTTCGATCGGGTGTTGCACAGCGCACGAATTATATCGAGTTTTCTCAGAAATCGCACTAATCGTGTTGTTTTAGATGGGGTCTCATCCAAAGAGTTTCAGTTAAACGCAAGGGTACCGCAAGGTTCTGTTCTTTCTCCTTCACTTATTTTTCTTAACTTCAATGTCAAACTTCCAATCCCATCTACTCTTCTGCAGACAACAACAATATTTGTCACTCATATTCATTCGATCAAATGCCAAGCCTTAGGAAGAATGGGGCATGAGGCAATATATGAATGACACACTCAATCAATGAATAGGGTCGTCTGTATCCATGGGTGGCGTAGATATCGACGAATCAGACGCTCTTGATGTTCTGGGCATGATAATTTAGTGTGATATCAGTTGGAATAAACACTTTTTGCAATTGTCGAAAGAATAATTAAAGTGCCTAGGTTTCCTAAATCGGTGTCAGAAATGCTGTACCCCATCTGATCGCGTTATTATTTATACCACCTATATCCGACCATAATGGAATACAGCTCCCACATATGGGCAGGGTCTCCACAGTCAATTTTGAAACTTCTGGACCGTCCGCGAAAGAGGGCGTTGGTGCTTATCAATGACAGTAGGGTAATGACTCATGTTTTTCTACGCACCACTCGCTCATCTAGTAGATCAATTCCATTTGCAGTCTAATGTCCAGTGGATCGCCCAACGTGGTAATACGTACGACACAAGCCGCATATGGAATAAACTTCCCGCTGAGGTCTTTCCTGCCACTTACAATACAGATAAATTTAAGTCAAACATCCACAAATACTACTCCCTCTTTCCTCCTACACATAACACATTTTCCTGGAATCAGCACAGTGCGCTGTATTAATAAGGCAAATCCCTTGAGTGTTGATGTATAAAAAATAAATAAAAAAAAGTGAATGAAATTTAGAAAATATAATAATGAAGTTTATTAAAACCGAATTTAGACAACATCTACTTATATGCTACTTCTATAACTTTTGTCATTTTCTGTTAACTTAACAGAGCTTAACAGAAAGCGCTAAAAGTTACAAAATAACCATATTAATTTCATAAAAAAAATATCTTTCAATTTAAAACTTCAGTTGAAAAATTAATTGATACTAGTATAGCCCAGCACTCGAAATTCGAGTGCAAATTCTAGGAAATATTATTTTTTCATTCAATTTTTGTCTTCCAATGTTTTTTAATGTATTTATATAAAAAAATTTATGAATATTTAAATGAGCCTAAAGTTATGTTAATCAGTTTTAGCAATTCACAATTCAACACAGACCGTCTGATATATAATTTTAATCATTCGCATTAACAGGGTGTAACGAATTATTATAAATATTTTATTATATTTAATTTAATATATTTTTAAGACAGATTGAACATAAATTTTATCATTATCAGCTTCTCCTCCATATAAATTATAACTATGCCAATTTTCACACTCCTCCGTGCCCGCATATTGCTTAAAAAGGGAACTAAAAATTTACCTTCACGTATTAATATATAGATTTGACAACAACAAATTCTGAAAAGCTTGAATTTGGAACAAAAAATTAATTAATGAATTGAGATATATTTATGTGGTTATTCTATAACTTTAAACATCATCTGTTAAGGTCTCCTAAGTTAAAATGTGATGTTAAGGAGTATAAAAATTATGCCCCAAAAAGGGCTCAATAAAAAGTATATTTTATTTTTATGCTGCTTAACATCAAATGTTAACTTACAGACCTTAACAGAAAGTGAAAAAGTTATAGAATAACCATACTAAATTGATATTGAGATTTTTAAATTAATTATAATTTTTAAAAACAAAATTTTTAAATTTTATCGATTTCATAATTTCATTTGAGTTCTCTAAATTTTAAAAGTTAATTCCGAAATCAAAATTAAACAAGTTTTGATTGTATATTTTTTGACTAGAAATAATTATTTTAAAATGTTTAAGCCCCTAAAAGTACGACAAATTTCATTAATAGTCGAAGTAAAAAGTTAACAGAATTGTAAGAGGAAGTGAAAAAATATACAGAGTAAGCAAACAAATGAATTTTTGATTTAACGGAGCTGACTATCAAGTGTTTGCTAAAAAGGTAATCAATTTATTTTCAAGGTTCAGAAAATACACACATCAAACACACAATGTTCTGTTCTAAAGCAGCCAACATATATTTTATTTTCATATCAATTATGTGTGTTTCTAAATTTTGCACGGTGCCCAACACAATCATGACTGTGTTTCGTTTAATATTTCGTTATCTATACGAACATTTTTCTATCACGTATTTTTTGTTTTGAACATACATAACCCACACAAATTCGAGTGTAGCTTTATTTTAAGTTCGTTTTCTTGCACGTGTACTGCTTAAAAAACAGAACATGTTCTTCAACGCGTACATCCAAAAATTAAAACATTATCCACTTGCGATTGGAAAAAAACTAAATTAAGTCATAAACAACATACAATATTTCTCTGTTTTCTATTTTATTACTATTTTTTTATTTTTATTTTTATTATTATTTTTTTTTTTTTATTCTTTTATAACTGCTAATGAATTATTTTAGATTTTGTTAATAAATTTGGTTGAAACAATTGTTGTCGTTATTATAGGGGTGTTTCAGATTTTTCCGACCGCGAGTGGATAATGTTTTAATTTTTAGATGTACGCGTTGAAGAACATGTTCTGTTTTTTTAGCAGTATCAAATATTAATAAAAAAAATAGTTTTCACTTAAAAAGTGCAATTTTGCTCTACTTCTGAACTTTTGAAAGAAGTTGGTATTGGTGAAAATGATTTGAAGTATTTCTTAAGCAAATCTTAACATCATTACAGTTTAACACAGAGAAAATCAATTATATGCTTATTTTGTATCATTTTTTAACTTCAACATTCTGTGAATGTCTGTTAAGTTAACATTTTATTGTAGAAACTATACGTAATTAGCATACTTAAAAAATTATAAAAACGTGCTTGTGATGTATAATTTGTCACTTTGTGTTAAGGTCTATTAAGTTAACATTTGATGTTAAACAGCATAAAAATTAAACATATTTTTAATGTTTCAAAGAAAGTCTTAAGTAAATGTTTTCATGAAATTTATTTTTTATTTAGCCCTAAAAGTATGTTTAACTTTTATACTGCATAACTTCCAGACTTTAACTTAACAGACTTTAACACCAAGTGAGAAAAATTAGAGAATAACCATAAATATATTGCTTAAATAATGTTAATTTTTTATAGTGCTTAAATAAAAATGTTACAGACGTTCTTCGTAGTCGTATATGAGACAAGATATTTATATTAGATTCAAAAGTATTTTAGATTCCAGGATGGGTAATAAAGGGTCCGCCATCTAACGTTTTTTTTTTTTTTCAACTAGTGCTTATTTCGTGAATGGTAACACTTAGCTCATGTCTGATTTGACAGATAATTAGTTTTATCCTTCCGCTGAACGAATATGGTTGTGTATACGCTTGAACAACGCTGGGAAATATTGCGACATTACTTTGAAAATCATGGTAATGTTGAAGAATGTGTGCGAAAATTGCGTACGGATTTTGGAAGAAGAGAAGCACCGTCAGCTCCGTATGTTCGTTATCTTGTGAAAAAAGTGAAAGAAACTGGCATCCTCATCGATAAACCAAAGCGTGAAAAGCCAAAAACAGTGCGTACACCCGAGAATATTGCTGCTGTGGTAGAAAGTGTTCGTGAAGCGCCATCAACATCAATTCACCGTCGTTCTCAAGAATTGAACATTTCGGATGCATCATTGAGACGAATTTTGCATAAAGACCTTGGTATGACGCCATACAAAGTCCAATTGGTTCAGGAGTTGAAGCCAACTAACCATCCAATGCGTTTTCGCTTCGCTAAGTGGGCCTGCGATCGACTTACAAAAGATGCCGTTTTTGCCAAAAAAAAAAAAAACAATCATCTTTTCAGATGAAGCTCATTTTGATCTTGGCGGGTATGTAAACAAGCAAAATTGTCGCATTTGGGGCAGAGAAAACCCCCACGCATACATTGAAAAGCCGATACACCCAAAACGAGTCACTGTTTGGTGCGGATTTTGGTCCAGAGGCATAATTGGGCCATTTTTCTTCGAAAATGAACAAGGAGTGGCCGTTACAGTCAATGGCGATAGTTATCGGGCCATGTTGAACGATTTTTTGTTCACAAAAATTGAAGAGGAGGATATTGGCAACATTTGGTTTCAACAGGACGGTGCTACGTGCCACACAGCCGCAGCTACACTCGATGTTTTGCGCCCTGTTTTTGAAGATCGCATTATCAGCCGCAGAGCTGATGTCGTTTGGTCACCTCGGAGCTGCGATTTGACACCGTTGGACTATTATTTGTGGGGTGCCCTCAAAGTTAATTGTTACGCCAACAAGCCAGAGACAATTGACGCTTTAAAGGACAATATTCGTGAAGCCATTGGTGAAATACAGCTGCACACAATCGATAATGTGCTTAAAAATTGAACCGATCGTGTAGGGTATTGCATGGCCAGCCGAGGCAGCCATTTGAATAAATTATTTTCCATTATTAACCGGAAGGATTGTACTTTCAAATAAAATAAGAAATTTGAGATAATATTCAGTAGTTTTTTTTAGATATGGCAAGTAAGAATTTCCGTCAATTTTTTTTTACTAATTAACATAACTAGATGAGGCTTCAAAATATGGTTAATCCGACAGAACTGCGACATCAGTTAATAATCTTTAGGCTAAACAATTCACAGATTACACAATGTTAGAAACAGTTTATTACGGTTAATCCCTCTATAAAATGTTTCTCGCTTTTCCCGTCGGAGATTACACTTAACACTTCTATACAAATGAATCAAGTATCAATGGCAAATAAATTCTAGTTCATTTTTTGTGAATCGCAATTGCTAGCTAAACACAAAAAATTACTATTTATGAGACGACTATTGTCGAAAAATGTGGCCTAACTTTAGGCGTTTATTTAAGTTTGCTCCCTTTGTAGTTTAAGATCCCTATGACTCTGATCAACATAAAATTGTCCACATTTTTTTCTTTGTTTTTAAGAATAAATGTGTATTTCAATCTTATGATCATAAAATTTGTTAGTTGATTTAACTAAAAAGAGAACATTTTATTAAGATTTTAAAGCCTAATTTAGTGCAAAAACTATATGCTGCATACTTTGAAGATGTGTTACGTAACACAGCATACGAAGGCGGTCCCAGAACAACCCTAACTGACGTATAGATGGCGGCACTAGTTTGAAAAAAATTACTTCAGTGAAAAGTGGCAACACCTATATATGTTTTAAGTTTCCAGGCGCCACTTTGTTTAATATTTTTCGTGGAGCTAACAAAAGTAAACGATCTCAGTGATTTTATAAACATGGAGAAAATTGGTCACTGTTATGTAATTCACTACATTCAATACAAGGTCTCAGTCCAACCAATATCAAAGCCGAGCTAGATTCTGCGCTGGGCGTCTGCTCCTGTGTTGACGACTATAAAATATTGGGTGGCAGAGTTTAAACGAGGCTGTATGAGCTGCCAAGACAAACACCGTAGTGGCCGATAAATTGAGGTGGTCACTCCTGAAGCGGTTAAGAAAATCCACAAAATATATTGGTATTGGGCTAGCTGAAATGATAGGCATTTCAAAAAGTATTATACATCGGACATTGACCGAAAATTTGGAGATGAGAAAGATGTCCGCAAGATGGGTGTCGCGTTTGCTCACAATCGAGCCAAAAACAGCGACGTGAAAGTATTTAAATAAAGTGTTGGCATGTATCACCGCAATTTTGTCGAAATTTTGCATCGATTCGTAACCATGGATGAGACATGCATTATTTGAATTATTTTTCTATTACTAGAGTAGGGCTTCCTCCATTATTGGATCATGCGCAAGCTAGAAAACAAATCTGCTAAACTCTACAATTCAAAAACAGATCTTCGTCTATGACAATTTTAAGTTGGTTGAGCCATTAAAAAAGCTTTAGAAAAAACGAAAGAATTTTTTTTATATCTATAATGGGCCAGGCAATTTCTTGTTACCGATGTTTTGTTCTACCGTTTTATCCCGATTTTGACCAAACGTATATTATTTGAAAGGTATTTCTTTTTAGCTGTTCATCAGATTTACAGATTTTTAAATTTTGTTCTTTATTTTGAGTAAATTGCATTTAAAGTTGCTGCTAACACATACATAATATTATACATATGCTATGTGTGTGTTTACTAAATTTGTTAAGGTTTTTGTTAATGTGTTTCTCTTCTTCATTCAAAGTGTAGGTTTGGGAATTTGCTAAGTCGAAAAATAAAGTTGCCTAGAAATTGCACTCGAATTTTGAGCGCTGGAATCTGCTAGTTATTATTATTAACAGCATTTTTAATAACGATGCTTGGTTTCTCTTGGTTTCTAACAATTTTTTAATACTAAATGGAAAATTTACTAAGATGATTAATTTTTTTTGCGTCTCCAGCATTAAAGAAAAGTCAATTTTGACGCCTGGGCACGTGGAGTAGAACCACATATTAACACTCGTAAAGCAAATGCCATAAACTCAATGACCACAACTACAATTACAGCTATCACATACAAGAAACAAAATTTTTAATTACAACTATAACAAGAACAACATAGAAAACTCATATTTTTTTGTCAAAAGTATTTTTACATTTTCATTGAAATCTCAGGACCTATAGAACGGTACGAGCTGCCAAGATGAAAGTGCATGAGCTCGCTAAAATGATAGGCATTTACAAAAGTGCTATGTGAAGATGTTTCAATAGTGTTTGGCGATTCGTCACCATGTATGGGTTCACCACTTCACTCCTAAGACAAAGAAACAGTCAAAAAAGTGGACTGAGATGGGAGAATCATGGACAAAGAAGGCGAAGACAGTTCCATTTGCGGCGAGTATTAGGCTTAACTTATTGCAGCGTTCAAGTGATGAAATTAAGTTAAAAAAAAGGCCGCATTTGGCGAAAAAGAAAGTGCTGTTTCATCAAGACAATGCACTAGATCATACATCCACTATGATGGCCAAAATCGATGAAATAAAGTTTGCAATGCTTCATCACTCACTTTATACACCAGATTTAGCTCCCTTGGATTATTCTCTATTTCCAAACTTGAAAAAATGCATCGGTTGTAAAAGATTTGCCAACAATGAAGGAGGAGCTAGACAGTTCTTACTATAAACAGGATATCGAAGCTATTGAATAACGCTGGAACAAGAGTATCGAGCTAAAAGGAGATTGATTATGTTGAGAAGTAAAGAACGTTTTTCCAATTTTTTTTTTTGTCCGGCCGGGTTGTTCTGCGACCACCCGAGTACTTTTAGTTTGTTATAACGAAAATTTTAAGCCAACTTTAGAAATTTAAAAATTGTTTTAGATTCAAGTAAAAATTACATATGTGAATTACAAAATGTAGCTGAACACAAAAACTGGTGCCTAGTTAAGGGGTGCTTACTGTCGAAAAAAAATGTGGCATACATTCAGGAGTTAATATAAGTCTGATAAGTTTAATAGCTCTTGCAAACTAAAAAAATTTCCTTATTCTTTTTTAAGAAAAAAATGTCTATTTCGATCTTAGGATCATGATTGTAGTTATAGGTAAAAATAAATATTTTTTGACTTTTCAAAGAAACGTAACGCTTTATATAAATTTTGGTTACTTAACGAGACTGGACTCATGGAAATTCGGTTGAATTTTTGGTAATACGAGCAGGCTTGGAAAATCATAACAGCAGCTCTGTTAAGGCTTTTTCAAAATCTTTAGTTACTGATCATTGGCCTTTCCATGAAGTGAGATTGTGGGTAACAATTTTGTGTGACTTTGTCCAGAAGAGCAACCGTCGCACAGTGGCGCCCGTAGAGCAAACGAGGTTGCAAAAATCAAAATTTTCATGTGCGCCGACGAAGTTGCATTTTAAGTTGGTTGTCTACCTGTGAGCCTCTGCCAAAGTCTACTCCCAATATTCTGTTACAGACACAGGATGCACAAAAAACTACTCATTGAAATTCGCAGGTACTCACCTCACTTAAAAATTACTTTGGAGTACACATGGTCAAGAACAATATTGACTTATGGTCCCTCCAGGTAGGCACAAATCTTATTTAGACACGCGCATAATATCAAAATTGCATAATTCAGCCTAAATCCATATGTATGCAGGGAACAGGTAAAATTTTAGGCATGGTAGCATAAGCCTATATATTGCAAAATAAGCATAATGCCTGGATTAGTCTACGACAGAAAGTTGGCGCAACAAGTACTGAAACCATGGCGTTAAACAATTTAAAATTATTCGAACTGTTTAGAAGGTCAACCACATCAAAGTTTTTCACGGAAGCTGCTTTAGAAGAACTTGATAGCTTATACGGAAATATTGAGAGAAGCGAAATTATAAAAAATAATTTTTATCTGATATATGCAAATATTAAGGCAAAATGGGTGAAATCTAATCGAACTATTCAGAACTTCAACTCCAAATGCGAGGACTGGCTTAATGAAGACACCATCCTCGATATATTGGCAGCAGATAAAACCCACCACATCAACCAGAGGAGCAAAAGGAAGGCCAAAAAAAAAGTATTGAGGAGTGTTCTATTTTCACAAGAAAAAGGAAACTTGCCGATGCCGCCAATGACTTGACCACGAAGCATTTATCGGACGCGCTGTCTATTAAATATACAAAGGATAGTGAAAGAGTTAGGTCGCAGATCACAAAATCTGTTGCTGATGCAAGCCCACTGCGACTAAAAAGGATTAAGGAAAGCATTCCCACGCCCACAAACGCACACATTAAAAAGTATGGTTCCGAAGAAGCCTTGGCCTTGTTTATGGACTTACAACTTTCCAAAGAAAAATATGAGATACTACGGGCATCCTCGATGCAACACGAGGCTGACGTTTTACCAGGATACTAGCATATTACGCAAGCCAAAATAAATTCACGACCACTGCATACGGAATTTACGGAAGTCTCTGTGAAAGCCAATCTGCAGGATCTCATGGGCCATACAGCAAAACGGTTGTTGGAGAGTCTTCCTGAAAATGAGGTGAAAATTCTTTCTGAGAAACTGACATTGATCAGCAAATGGGGCTGCGATGGATCATCCGGACAAAGCGTTTATAAGCAAAGGATATCTTCCGATGACGCTACAATATCGGACGGAAATATGTTTATGGCATCTGTTGTTCCTTTGCGGCTAAAATATGATGTTTCCCTACACTGGAAAAATCCACGTCCGTCATCAGTGCATTATTGCCGACCAATAATGTTTCAGTTTGCAAGGGAATCGGCAGAACTCATAAGGACCACGGTGAAGGACATTGAAGAACAAATAAGCAAGATTAAGCCTACAAAGCTGCAAATTGGAGAAGGAAAATATATTGAATGCAATTACGAGTTCCACCTGACCATGGTTGACGGAAAAACCGTAAACGAACTGACAGGAACAACCTCAACATTGTCATGCCCGATTTGCAAAAAGAGTCAGAAGAACTTTGGTAATTTAAACGATTCTACAAACGAGGAGAATTACGAATATGGAATGTCACCATTTCACGCAACGATAAGGTGTATGGAGTTCTTGCTAAAACTCGCGTATACCCTACCACAAGAGGAGGAAAACTTCGATGAAAATACATCAATAAAGGATAAGGAAAAGATCAGAAAGAAGCAAATACAGGGTGCTTTTTTTAAACAAGTTGGACTAAAAGTAGACTGTCCCAAGCAAGGATACGGTAACTCAAACGATGGAAACACTTCTAGGAGATTTTTTGAAAATGATGAGGCAGTAACTGGAATCACTGGAATTGACAATCAAATCGTGAAAAAATTGGGAACGATCTTGAATGTTTTAAACTGCAAAGAAAATGTCAATTCTACAAAATATGGAAAATATGCATCGAAAACTGCATCTCTTTTAGCAGAAATGTATCCACTGAAGAAGTTGACCCCGACCGGCCATAAAATATTGGCGCATGGCAAATATATAATTGAGTACCAGTCTTTGCCAATTGGAGAGCTTTCTGAAGAAGCGCATGAGTCTCTTAACAAATTTTATAAAAAATATAGATTGCAGAACACATTCAAAGCGTCAAGGGTAAGGCAAAATGAGGACCTCTTCAACATGTTGGCAGCATCATCCGATCCACTTATTTCTTCCCTGCGGCATGTGAAGTCACGAATAGAGTTAGAAAATAATTATAGTTTAGAAATGATTAGTCTTTTAGATATACCTTCTCTTACGAATTGTGATGAATATTTTACAGAAAATTGAAAAAATAAATTTAAAAAAGAAGCAATTTTTTTTTAAATTGTTGGGTAATAATTTAAAACATAAAACCCTAAAGAAAAAAAATAAAAACAATCTAAAAATGTAAAAATAATTTTTTTTAGTTACCATAAAATTGATTTTTCTACAATAACTTTGATAACACATAAGTAGGCCCCTACAAAGCGTAGCACCCTTTCATAGGTTGAACAGTTATCTATCATATGCTGTTTAAATTGTTCAATTATGTTATTCGGTTCAAAAGATATGATTTTTGCAACGAAAAAACTCAAATGGTGCCACTGTGCGTCGTCAGCTGGAAATAAGAAGCCGTATCGAGGCCGAACTGGTGCTCTGACGCTGTTAGGTTGCAGTTTAAAGATCTAAGACATTTTAAAGATGGAAGGAAGTTTTTCAGGGGAAATATTAAACCAACATTCTTACAAGGCATGATTTTTTTTAGTTACGAATTCTAAGATAGAATCACTAGTTTCTGATTTAAAAAATAAGGCCATCTTTCATAGAATCTATAAAGCTGATAATTGACGGTTCTTTACAGTGTAAAGGTTCAATTTTAAACGGTATGCCTCACAATCTTCTAATCTAGCTCTCGTATAAACTGTGTAAGCAATAAGTTTAAGGTCTTGAAATCATTTATGTAACTGCTAATCAGTAAGACTTCTTTGAAAGCTCTTGAAAGACTTCTTCGTTTTTTGCTACTTCTAAAATTCTCAACTTTTTTTTAATGAA
Organism: Cordilura impudica; assembly: GCA_963682025.1. Lineage (NCBI taxonomy): Eukaryota > Metazoa > Arthropoda > Insecta > Diptera > Scathophagidae > Cordilura > Cordilura impudica. The sequence continues at coordinate 31,600,418 of OY821521.1, forward strand.
TTATAATATTTTTTAGGATTCTTCTAGATAATGAAAGAATGAAGTTGTTCATAATTACACCGAGCTACAGTTCAATTGTACTTGAGCAATCACCTAGTGGAGGTTGTAGATTTGATTCAATACATCACAAAATCGTGTTTGAAAATTTTATAACACCCTAAAATTTCGCATTTATTGTCGAAAATGGTTTTGGATTACTTCTTGCACAAAACAATTTCTAAGCGATTTTAAGTTTTCCAATGGGTCTGCAAGAGAATTAATTGAGAATTCCAAATAGTTTTAGAGGTGTAACAAAACTAGAAGAATATTTTATCATGAATATCTTAAATTTTTATATTTTTGGGCATACAATCAAACTCCCACAGGTCACTTGAAAAGTATATTTTTAAAAAAGTTCAATTTGGTATTGAGTCTTATAAAATCCTAATTTTTGAATGAATTTTTTAAGTAAGAGTCCTTCAGAAGTTATGATAAAAGTGCTGACGCGTCTTATGCTCTATTATTTTCAATATATAATTTCAAAACTTCACATTTCAATTTATAACTTTTGATCCAATATACCGATTTTGTTCATTATTATTATATATATTTTTTTTTTAATAAACTGATAGCCATTTTTGTCCTAAACTAACCATAATCGTAATTTCCCCGGATAAGCGGACTAGAAGTTAAAGTTAGAAGAATCAAGAAGTTCTGATAAAAGTTATGTCTTATACTTTTAAGACCAAATTTTAGTCATGTTTTAAAAACTATACTTTTTTTTCAGAAGAAAACTAAAGTTTAAGTTTTATTAACAACAAACTTTATCAAAGTTTGTCAAAAGTTTGAAATTTTTCAAAAGTTGAACTCAAAAAAGGAATTTTTTTTTTGGCAAAAAAATTCTGCAAATGAAGGCATCTGTGTTCAAGTTTAGAACACAAATATCAAAAAAAAAAAAAAAGAAAAAATAAATAAAAATTGCCCAACATATGGCAAATCAAAAACTGCCATATTTATTTCTTCAATACAACAACAAAAACCAAAGAAGTTTTTGTTGTGACTGGAGTTAAGGAGAAACTTTTGCCAACTGACATCTGTAAAATTAAACACACATACTTTTCGAATTCGAAAAAAACACTTTTTTCTATACTTTATTTAACTTTTTAATAAAAAAAAAGATAAAAGAAATTCTTTAAAAATATGTATATTTTTGCAAAAGAAATTACATTGATGATGAAAAATCACACATACACACACACGCGTAATGCACGAAGAACACACGTTAACGAAATGAATAGAATACAAAAGGACGTTTTTAAATAGGACGCGTTTTATTGTTATCGAATAGACGACGGTGGTTTTTGTTTTCTACCGTTTTACTAGAATTTTTTTTTTTTTTTTTTTTTTGTTTGTTTAAATATTTTTCATAAAGATTTCTTTGGAAGCATAGAGACTATTGACACTGTAGCGAATTAATATGTTATGTGTATTTATTTGTTTGATATTATTATTATTATTATTGAGACACGGCCGTAACGACAACGACTAACGATGAACGATGATGATGAACAGAATTACAAATAAAAGATGATGCAAAAAGACGACCAGGCAATGACTACAATGACGACGATTAGCAAAGAAGAAAAAAAAAAGTGGAAAAAGCACAGAAACTAAAAAAAAATATCAGCAAGTAAGCAAACCATCCAAGCCAAGCCAAGGCAATGCTGGCAAAGCCAGCAGTTAGAGTCAAGGAGCAGTCAAAGCAATATGTATGGTGGAGAAAAAATTGAGGAGCGGCGTTAAGAAACGTAAAGAAAAAATCGGAAAAAAATCCAACAACAAATGTGAAAAAAAATCGAAGCGAAAAAATTGTTTAAGAGAACATACAACAAAAAAAATTGAAAAAAAATGTTTTTTTTTTATTTTTTTTATATTTTTTTTCTGAACTACAACAACCACAAAGAAGAAGGAAGAAAAAAATCAAAGTAAAAGTCGTTAAGCAGAGAAAGAAAAAATTCATGTTGGGGACATACAGTGGGCCAGTAAAGTAGAAAAAAAAAAGAAATAATAAAGAAGAAAAAATTGTAAATAAAGAAAACACAAACATACTCACTCAAACGGATAAAAAAATATGGTACAGTTGAACTTTGAAAGAATTGATTCTTTCATTTTTGAGTTTCAAGAACATTTTTTTTTTTTTTTTTTATAACAAAAACAATGAAATTAGCTTTTGAAGACGTTAATTAAAAAAAAATCAATTTTCAATTCGAAAAATGTGTTTCAATAAGTTCAACACCTGAGTATAAATAATAGCACCATTAACACATGCTGGTATTTTTTCCAGATAATGATGTTTTAAAGGGTGTTTTTAAGCCCGATAGACCTTGAAATTGTAAAAAAAATATAACAAAAAAATAAAATTTTAATAAAAAAATTTTTAAATTTTAAATTTTAATAAAAAAAATTAAACAAAATAAAATTGCATATTAATTACAGTAGTAATTGCAATATGTCTGAAAAATGACGATAAATCTAACAAACAAAAAATTTCTTCGCTTCAAAGCGTCATCTCAAATATATGTAAAGTGCATATGTAGGTATGTACAAAACCGTACATCACATATGACAACTCTTACCAAAACTGAGAATAGTGGAAATTAGAAGTATAAATGCAAAAAATATTCAAAATTCAAAAATAACGATTGTTTGTTTGGACAGAGTTGTATCTTCTGAAATTAATACAAAGTAAAGCTGTATGGTACGAAAACTGAATCTAACCACACTGCTCGTAGGCCTGACTTTAGGTGAGTGTGTTAAAGCGCTGACCAAAAAGTGCAAGTACGAGTGTATGTAAAGGTTCATGGTTCAAAACCTCACGGCCGCCCGAAGTAGAAAAAATTTTCATATAGAAACAATCTATTCAATTAAAACATAACAATTATCACAATGTTCAATAAAATCGCTGATGAAGCCTGAAATGCCAGAAACCGGTCCGATTAAGAATACAGTGCAGTTATGAATTTTTGAAATATATGCTTTCTTCTTCTTCACCACGCACCATTTAAACAAAAAAAAAATTTTTTTTTTTTAAGTTCAACAGATGGCATTAACATTTGCAAATGATTTCTGGCAAATGGCCACCGCGGCCGCTCTTGGCGAAGCGCATTCTGGACGTCCAATTTTAGGCCACTATTGAGAGCATTGCTGGCCGTATGCTACGAAAAACACGAAAAAAAATTTCGCCAACCGAATTGTTCTAAAGTTACATTACAGAATTTTATATAGTATCAACAGAAATTTTATAGCAACTAACTATTTTCTATTGTAATTAAATTTTTACTGTTAAGACAATAGAATTGTAATTGAAATCAACTCTAAATTCGATTATTAACTTCATCGAAATTCGGTTGGCAATAAATTTAGTAGCCACAACGAATCTATTTTCTGTGTGAAGGCGTCAATTGTTGCTGGTTTATCACCATAAACAAGTGACTTCACGTAGCCCCACAGGAAATAATCGAGAGGTTTTAAATCGCACGAACTTGGAGGCCAATTGACAAGTCCATTTCTCAAAATCAACTTATCGCCAAATTTGGCACGTAGCGGCATCCTGTTGAAACCGTATCTCGCCCGGATCAATGTCATCCATATTTAAACAAAATAAATAAATAAATAAATAAATAAATAAATCTATATATTAATACGTGAAGGTAAATTTTTAATTCCCTTTTTAATCAATATTCGTGCACGGAGGAGTGTGAAAATTGGCATAGTTATAGCTCTTATGGAGGAGAAGCTGAGAATTATGAAATTTATTTTTAATCTGTCTTAAAAATACATTAAAATAAATAAACTAAAATATTCCTAATAACTCGTTACACCCTGTTAATGCGAATGATTTAAATTGTATATGACATGCCCTGTGTTGAATTGTGCAAATTGATTTGCATACCTTTAGGCTCATTTAAATATTCACAAATAGTCTTAATATATAGATTAAAAAAACATTGAAAGAAAAAAATTTTATGAAAAAGTAATATTTCCTAGAATTTGCACTCGAATTTCGAGTGCTGGACTAGACTAGTAATAATAAATTAGTAAATAACAGTTGATCATGGTGCAGTAACGATCGATCTTCATTGGCCGTAACGTGAGCTCAGGCTTCATTTTTTGAACAAAATAACCGCTTAAACCGCACCAAACAGTGCATTTTTCTGGATGTAATGGAGTCTGTAGGTTCTGTTTTGGATTGGTATTACTCTCTATGCTGCGGCAATTTTCTTCATTAACAAACTCGTTAAGCCACAAATGTGCCTCAACGCTGAACAACATTTTGCGACAGTTTTCGACTGCTCTAGAGCCCATTCGGCAAATGAACGACGCATATGATGGTCTCGTGGCTTTAATTCCTACATCAGCTGGATACGACTGTATGGCAAGAACTTTGGTAAAATTTTCGACGACCAACAACGAAACGATAAACTTAAATCTTCCACACAAAAGCGGCGATATTCTTCTCAGTACGCCCATTCCTTCGACATGTTGCTGTTAATGCATCACTTAGAGAGTATGTGGATTGATTGCGTGAACCGATAACTGAATTTCAAAGTAAATTTGGATAGTTTAGTAGCGTTGTTCAAGCGAGAATCTATTCATGATGATTTGCCGGAGTATACATATCATAAACCTTAAAAATGACAGTTCGTTAGACAGCTAACCCTTAAGCCCTAACACAAAAAAATTAAAGATATAAATATTGCTTGAAATTGATCTTGATATTTTCTTTTTCTGGAATTTGAAGTAAAAATGGCTTAAAAAGGCGGAAAAAATAGCAACACTTACATTATATTTATAACATGTTCAGATGGCAAAATTAACCACTTGATTCGCTCTCTGAATCATGATTCTGAACCTTTTTTGTGCAAATATTTGAAGACATCCTTCTACGATTTACGTTTCATTATTTTATATACTTTTTATTTGATAAATGTTTCTATTTATTTTATTGCACAAATTAATTTTTTGTTTTTTCTTTGTTTATATATTTTTGACAGCTAGTTCAGATAAACTACCGATAATTTCTTATCAAACTTGGAGATGACACTCAATGTTTCTAGGTTCACAACATTTTGAACCAAGTAGATTCGCTCTCAAAATTTTGTATGGCGAATCATGTAGATTCAATCATGATTCGGGCGCGAACCGTGAATGAGAGCGAACCGCGAATCTTGTTGTCCGTGTGAAACACTTAAACTTCGCAGAATTACTTGGACGGAAAGCACGTGTTTAAAAGATTTGGCTTTGATTTTATTAGCATAAATCTAATATTATAAAAAATGGTTCGTGGAAAACCCTATTGAGCGGAGAAACGCGAAATAGTCAAAAAACTGATATTGGGTGGGAAAACGCTATAGAGATAAAGGTCGATTTGTTGGATTGTCAAAAAAAATAGGATCAAAACGCAATAAACTACAAAGAAATGGCTGAAACACGTGGAAGAAAACTATCCCTGGTCCAGTTTCACGTCAAAAGATGGATTCGCAAGACCACAAAGGATCCTTTCAAACCTACAATTGGACTTTAAAATGGACCTTAATATAACTGTGCAAACATGTCTCAGAGAACATAATTTAAAAGCCTGCAGTAGCTCAAGAAAGCTCCCTCTTTTAAACGCTAAGGAGCATCTAAATTGACCAAACCAAAAATTGAGGAATAATTTATGGACAAATGAGAGTAAAGTTGCTATGTGAAGTGGAAAAGATTCGCGTTCGCACGTCACGCGTCCTCAAAACCGTGAATATAAACCAAAATACACTACAAAAACCATTAAAGTGGAGGGTCAAGAGTAATGGTATTGGGTTATTTTTATTATTTGGATCAAAATCAAAATGAACCAATACGTTTAAGTCAATATTTAGGATAATGTGATGCTACCCTACGCAAAAAACGAGATGCCGCTGGTAAGAGCAAGATAATCACCCCATACACACCAATAAGAAAGCAAAGGATTGGTTCGGAAGATATTCGACGAACGTTTTGGAGTGGCCTGCTCAGTCACCAGTCCTTAATTCTATTGAAAAACTTTGGACTGATGTCAAAAAGGCAGCTGTTGCTTCTAAGCCAACCAGCAGGGGAAGTCATTCAGGAGTCCTAGGGCAAGATTCCTCTAAAATGAGGATGTCAAGACAATGTGTAGCCGTTATTGCCAATAAAGGCAACGCTACGAAATATGAAACTTATAGAATAATCTTTCCCTTAATATCAAGGATCAGAAAATATACACATCAAACACACAATGTTCTGTTCCAAAGCAGCCAACATATATTTTTATTTTCATATCAATTATGTGTGTTTCTAAATTTTGTACGGTGCCGAACACAGTCGTGACTGTGTTTCGTTTTAATATTTCGTTATGTACAAGACCATGTTTCTATCGCGTATTTTTTGTTTCGAACACACATAAACCACACAGGTTCGAGTGTAGCTTTATTTTAAGTTCGTGTTCTTGCACGTATACTGCTATAAAAAAAAAACAGAACATGTTCTTAAACATTATCCACTCGCGATCGGAAAAATGTGATATACCCCTAAAATAACAACCCTAAAAACCCTAAAAATATGTAAAATAATAATTTGCAGTTAAAATAAAAATAAAAAGATAGTAATAAAATAGAAAACAGAGAAATTTTATATGTTGTTTATGACTTAATTTCGTTTTTTTTTTCTTTTTTTTTTTTTTTTAGGAAAACTCCAAAATTATATTATAACATTTTTTAAACGAAAAATTGTAAAATATTTTTAACGTCGCCACGAGTCTGCCTGCAAAGTATCGATTGGATCATGGGAAAAGGTTTAAAAATCGATCCAAAATTTTTTCGGTAAACAAGCAGACAATACGTGTTAAAATAAAGGGAGTAAAAATGAGGTATTTTTTATAAGCACCACTTTTACAAAATTTACTAATTGTTTCGAATTTAATATTTTTTTATTATCGGAAAATTATCTTTTTTTTTTTTTTTTTTTTTTTTTTTTTTTTTTTTTTTCATTTAATAACTACTTTTACAAGAGCATAAAGGTGTGCTATTAAATTTCAACGAATTCACAATTCAACCCTTTTTAAATAAAATTCATTAAATTCCATTCAACACAAACACACACACAGCATTATATAGTTTCAATTGTCAATTTAAGACAATTCACAATTTGAAAATTTTAAATAAACACACACACTGTATGTGTTTTATGTACGTATTAGTAGCAACTTTAAATGATTTTAATTCCAAAAAAATTTACTAGACGGTGCACATCTGTAAATATGGTGGACAGTTTTCAAATGGTATATTTGTTGTCAAAATCGGTTGGTAATTAAAGGTTTAAAATCGGTCACAAGAAATCGCCTTGCAGTATAGATTAAACGGTGTAAAAAATTTGTCTTTTATTGACTGTTTTTATAGAAAGAAACGCTATGAAACATTCGAAATTTCTATGAAAAATTTTAGGTGAATTGCGAATTTTCAAGCAAAGAAAAAACATTTTGTTAAAAAATTGACAATCAATGTGTATTTTCAATTTTTGTCTTTGCAATTTCATTTTAAATTTCTATAAAAAAAATTCAAGGTTTAAAAATTCACAACAAATTATTTGATTAAACGTTTCATTTCGATTTTAAAATTGAGCCCAATTAGTGAAAAAATATAGAAAAATTAAGACTAATCGGTTATTCTATAAAAACTAAAAGAAAGGAAACGTTTAAAGATTCCAGGTAAAAATATGATGTGAATTTCGAAAATTTGAATTTGTCCATTTTCTATAGAAAAATTCTGGTTTTAGAAAAAGAGTCGAATGAGTAAAAAAAAAATTAAAAAAAACATTTAGACTGATCGGTTTATTCTATAAAATTTGTGGTGAATTTCAAAATTTAAAATTTTTTCATACAAATCTGAAATGCTTCGTTATATTAGTTTTTATAAATGAGCCCATTAAATGCCCTTAATTGGTAGTTCTTTACGTTTTCAGTTTCATTTTAAAGTTCTATCGAAAAATCCACGGTTTAGAAATTCACCTTAAATTATTTAATACAAATTTCATACAAATTTCATACATTTAATACAAATTTCATCTCAAATTATTTGATGAAAATGATCCAATCAGTTAAAAAAAAAATTAAAAAACAAAGTCATGAATCGTAAAATTTAAATTTGTGCCTCAATTTATATATCTTTGCCTTTTCAGTTTCATTAAAATTGTCTCAAATTAATCAAGGTTCAGAAAATACACACATGAAACACACAATGTTCTGTTCAAAAGCAGCCAACACATATCTTTATTTTCATATCAATTATGTGCGTTTCTAAATTTTCTACGGTGCCCAACACAACCATGACTGTGTTCGTTTTAATATTTCGTTACGTTATACACGAACATTTTTGTATCACGTACTTTTTGTTTCGATCACACATAAACCACACATATTGGAGTGTTGGTTTATTTGAAGTTCGTGTTCTGGTACGTGTACTGAAATAAAAACAGAACATGTACAATAAACAGGTTCGAGTTCAGTTATATTTTAAGTCGTGTTCAGGCTCGTGTACTAAGAAAAAATAGAACATGTACAATAAACAGGTTCGAGTTCAGTTATATTTTAAGTCGTGTTCTGGCTCGTGTACTAAGAAAAAATAGAACATGTACAATAAACAGGTTCGAGTTCAGTTATATTTTAAATTCGTGTTCTGGTTCTTGTACTACGAAAAATTGAAACATCAATTCGCGATCTGATACACCCCGATAAAAACGACAACAATTGTTTCAACCAAATTTATTAAAATTTTATTGACCTTTTTTTATGACTTACGTTGCAAATTGTTTACAATTGTCAAATATTTTAAAATTTTATTGGCCATTTTTTTGAGATTTACGTTGAAATTATTTACAATTGTTTTTATTGACTGGTTTTTATTTTAATAAAATATGGTAATAAAATACTTAAGACACAAAAACTATTTAGCATCATAAAAGTTACACTTGTTGGTTGTTAGGTTTTTTTGCATTACCCACCCGAAAAACCCAATTTTGCGGCATAAAAGACACACTTGTTTGTTGTTAGGATCTTTTGCAAACAATTTTTTTTGGTAACAAATAACTTTAGACACAAACAAATTTTGCATCATAAAAAACACAATCACCCACCCTTAATTTGCGAACCAATTAGTGTCAATGTACAATCCTTTTCTCAATGATTTTTTGGGATTTTTTGCATAAAAACACAATGAGTGTCAAAAAAAAAACCCAAAAAAATATTTTCATATTTTATTCAGAGTTCAGAAAAAAACACACACTGAATAAAAAACTCGTACATATATGTAAACAAACATAACTTAGACCAACACACACATATTTTTATTTTCATATCAATTATGTGCGTTTCTAAATTTTCTACGGTGACCAACACAACCATGACTGTGTTCGTTTTAATATTTCGTTATTTACACGAACATTTTTGTATCACATACTTTTTGTTTCAATCACACATAAAGTACACATTTTTGAGTGTTGCTTTATTTGAAGTTCTTGTTCTGCTACGTGTAGTGAAAAAAAACACAGAACATTTACAATAAACAGGTTCGAGTTCAGTTATATTTTAAGTCGTGTTGTGGCTCGTGTAGTAAGAAAAAACACAACATGTACAATAAACAGGTTCGAGTTCAGTTATATTTTAAACACGACTTAAAATATAACTGAACTCGAACCTGTTTATTGTACATGTTCTGTGTTTTTTTTTTCACTACACGTACCAGAACACGAACTTCAAATAAAGCAACACTCCAATATGTGTGGTTTATGTGTGATCGAAACAAAAAGCACATGATACAAAAAAGTTCGTGTAAATAACGAAATATTAAAACGAACACAGTCATGATTGTGTTGGGCACCGTAGAAAATTTAGAAACGCACATAATTGATATGAAAATAAAAATATGTGTGTGTTGGTCTAAGTTATGTTTGTTTACATACATATATGTACGAGTTTTTTATTCAGTGTGTGTTTTTTCTGAACTCTGAAATTAATGCTCCGATTCGTTTTCAAAAATAAGCTTATTTGTAAAAAAAAAAAAAAAAAAAAAAAAAATCGTAATGAAACGTTCGAAGTTTCTATAAAAAAAAAATTGAGGTGAATTTCGAAAATTTAAGCTTCAAGGTCCTTATTAAAAAGTTTTAAAACATATTTTGTAGAAAATTCACTTAAAATTAATGCAATCCAATTTAAAATGCTTCGTTACGTTTTTAAAAATGAGTTTATTTTATGAAACGAATCGTAATAAACGTTTGAAGTTTCAACATAAAAATTTTAGGTGAATTTCGAAAACTCAATTTTTTTTCACATAAACTAGAGGACCCCTGCTGCTCCGCAGCATTATATTATATTATATTATAATAATTTTTATAATATAATACCAAAATTTGCCAAGAGAAGTTAACGTACAGTAATGCCAAAATATGCCAAGATAAGTTAACGTACAGTAAAAGTAAAGTTGATTGTCCACGCATAACTTTCCTCAAACCAAACGAATTTAAGCGGTTAATAGCTCAAAAGAAGGAGCTTGATCCACTGAGTGTTCTTAGACTTATGTCAACAGCCTACGTTAATTAGAACTCTAGTTATAGAGGTTTGAGAGAAGAAATATATTGAAAAAAATCTTGAATGCAAAGTTTATTCATAAATTCTTTTAATATATAAGATTTCAAATGTTTCCTTACATATCTTTTTTGTTTGTAAATAAATTTGTATTTATTTCCGTTTTTAGTATCATTTTCGACTTGCATATAGATCTTAGAAATTCACCTCAAATGGAAGCAAACAAATTTCAAAGTTTACATTTCGTTTTAGAAAAGGGACCCTGAGAATTTGTAGCAATTTTATTAGAAAAAGTTCTCAAAACCTGATGGGTTTATAGTAGAAAAGTATGACCATGGTTTTCCGCATGGTTTTCTATAGTAAATATTCTCAAAATATTTTTTTTATTTAATTTTATATATTTTCAAGGTGAAATAGAATTTTGAAAGGAATCTAGTAAAATACTTGTACTTACGACATAATTTATTCAATAATCTATTAAAGATTCTTACCTGAAATTAGAAACAAATATTAAATTGGTTAAATAAAAAATATTATATTGATTTCTAAAGAAAGTTTGGAAATATCTTAAAAATAGTTATTGCGTTTCAAATTAATAATCTATAATTTTTCTAAAAAGTGATTTAGAAATGTTAAGATCAGTTTTGATGAAGGAAATAGCCCGATTTCCAGTCTTTCTCCAAAATTTCATTTATTATTTACTCCTAAAAATTAATGCATGATTTTGTGAGAAAATATTATATATTAGGAAAGAATTTCAGACATAATTTGGAATATTTTAAAAAATTTTACCGTACCCATATTCTAGAATTTTTGAGAAATAATTGTTTTCAAGAATTAATTCATTGTAGCTCTGAGCGTATAAAATGGGCAAATGCAGAGAGTGCACAATATCAAGAAACTGAATATAAAAGTTAAGAAGGGGGAGGACAGAAAACAGGGAAGAAAAATTGGTATAAAAAAAACACAATTTTTTCTTAAGCGAAAAAAAATTAACACTACAACAAAGTATATAAAAATTTGAGGAAAAAAACAGAAAAAAACATTCAATGTTTAAGGAGAACATCCCTTAAAGAACAACAATAAATATAAGGACAAAGTGGACTTAACTCAAACTCAAATTGGTTAGAATGGCGAGCGAAAAAAAACCAACACACAGTTCAGTCCCACAATAGCACGAGTATCATCATTACCTTGCTGTATATCCTGTAAAGGTTTTAATCCAGCTGCCAAAGAACTATTGTCCATTTGTTAAATATGCCAGCAAAGTAACTCAAGGTTTTGAAAGAAAAAAATGCTCGCACTGAAAGGTAAGAAAAAGACACTCTTCAAGAGTAACTTGACTATATACTCGTATAAAAGTGACAAAGAGTCCATCATAGCACTTCATTGCACTTTATGATGACTTTTTTTTTTTTTGCTTAAGTTCACCATTGTCACAAAACTGCAGTCAAGTGTGTTGCCTGCTCATCATCAGCATCGGCCTCGGACTCGGCTCAGCATCAGCATCATCATTCCCATATATTGAGAATTGATGTATTACATGAAATGGAGGTCCGTCCGTCCACACATTATATAAAATATATACAAATATTGTTGGCGGTAGCCTGGTCAAATGATATGTTACGCCAAAAGATGGTGGTGGTGTTGTAGGGAAAAAAAGTGGTTTCTCAGCAAAATTGTTAAAGAAGAACATTTTTTTACACTTGGTCGCATTTTATTAATGACTATTGCCTGGTTTAGCCCTTTTTCCAATTGGAAATCACAAACACATTACATAGGGCTGGTATTGGGTGTGAGGTAGATATTTTGTTGTTTTAATTTGTGCTATATGTTTGTAGGGACAGCCATTCTAATGTCTATGTAATTAACAGAACACAGTGGGATTAGAGGTTGTTCGATTTAAGGATTTTGCCCATAAAAATTGCAACATAAATAAATGGTAATAACTTTAAAACGAAATAACTAATTTTAATTAAAAAAACAAATTACAACTAATTGAGGAAAAGTTATGCAAATTAACATTATCTTTATTTGTTTTGCATGAAAAGTTTTTCAGATTTTTTTTATTGGTCCACACCTGGCCGGAACTGAAAAAAAGAGGTTTTAATAACACTATCTCACCGCTTTCAGAAAAAAAAAAATAAACGCTAATAGATTTTTGCGATTTTTTTTTTTTAATTTTTCTGTAATTTAAAAAAAAATTTTTTTTTTATCTAAAAATCACAACAAAAAGGTCGAAATAATAAAGTTTATTTTTTTTTTTTATTTTTGATTTTTTTAATTTTTTTTTTTTTAATTTTTTGAATTTTTTTTTTTTTTTTTCATTTTTTGAATTTTTTTTTAAAATTTTTTTTAATTTTTTTTTTTTTTGTTTTTTTTTTTAATTTTTTTTTTTTAATTTCTTTTATAGTTTTTTATTTTCTTTTTTAATTTTTTTTTCAATTTCTTTTAGTTTTTTTTTTTTTTTCTTTTTTAATTTTTATTTTTATATTTTTTTTTCTTTTTTAATTTTTAATTTTTTTTTTTATTTATTTTTTTTTTTCTTTTTTAATTTTTATTTTTTTTTTTAATTTTTAATTTTTTTTTTAATTTTTAATTTTTTTTTTTTATTTTTAATTTTTTTTTTTAAATTTTTAATTTTTTTTTTTAATTTTCAATTTTTTTTTTAATTTTTTTTTTTTTTTTTTTTTTAATTTTTTTTTTTTTTTAATTTTTTAATTTTTTAATTTTTTTTTTTTATTTTATTTTTTTTTTTTTTTTTTTAATTTTTAATTTTTTTTTTTAATTTTTTTTTCTAATTTTTTAATTTTTTAATTTTTTAATTTTTGTTTTAATTTTTTTTTTTCAATTTTTTTTTTTAATTTTTAATTTTTTTTTTAATTTTTTATTTTCTTTTAGTTTTTTATTTTCTTTTAGTTTTTTATTTTCTTTTTTAGTTTTTTATTTTCTTTTTTAATTTTTAATTTTTTTTTATTTTTATTTTTTCTCAATTTTTAAATTATTTTTTTTTTTTAATTTTTAAATTATTTTTTTTTTTTTTAATTTTTAAATTATTTTATTTTTTTTTTAATTTTTAAATTATTATTTTTTTTTAATTTTTAAATTAAAATTTTTTAACTTTTAAATTTAAATTTTTTAAGTTTTAAATTTAAATTTTTTAATTTTAAAAATTTTATTTTAATTTTAAAAATCTCATTTTAATTTTTTTATTTTAAAAATTTTATTTAAAATTTTTTAAATAAAAAAAAATTTTTTTTAATTTTTTATATAAATTTTTTTTTTTAAATTTTTTATATAAAATTTTTTTTTTAATTTTTTAATTTTAAAAATTTTATTTTAATTTTTTAATTTTAAAAATTTTATTTTAATTTTTTAATTTCAAAAATTTTATTTTAATTTTAAAAATTTTATTTTAATTTTTTAATTTTAAAAATTTTATTTTAATTTTTTAATTTTAAAAATTTTATTTTAATTTTTTAATTTTAAAAATTTTATTTTAATTTTTTAATTTTAAAAATTTTATTTTAATTTTTTAATTTTAAAAATTTTATTTTAATTTTTTAATTTTAAAAATTTTAATTTTTTAATTTTATTTTAATTTTATAATTTTAAAAATTTTATTTTAATTTTAAAAAATTTATTTTAATTTTTTAATTTTAAAAATGTTATTTTAATTTTTTTGATTTTAAAAATTTTATTTTAATTTTTTAATTTTAAAAATTTTATTTTAACTTTTTTTTTAAAAATTTATTTTAATATTTTAATTTTAAAAATTTTATTTTAATTTTAAAAATTTTATTTTAATTTTTAATTTTAAAAATTTTATTTTAATTTTTTAATTTTAAAAATTTTATTTTAATTTTTAATTTTAAAAATTTTATTTTAATTTTAAAAATTTTTTAAACTTTTTTTTAATTTTGTAATTAAAAAAAAAATTTAATTTTTTAAATAAATTTTTTTTTTTAATTCTTTAATTAAAAAAATTTTTTTTTAATTTTTTTTTTAAATTTTTTTTTTCATTTTTTTTTTAAATTTTTTCTTAATTTTTTTTTTTAATTTTTTAATTAAAAAAATTTTTTTTTAATTTTTTTTTTAAATTTTTTTTTCATTTTTTTTTTAAATTTTTTTAAATTTTTTTTAAATTATTTTTAATTTTTTTTAATTTTTTTTTTTTTTTTTTTTTAATTTTAACTTTTTTTAGTTTTTAAAAAAAATTTTTTTTATTTTTAAAATTTTATTTTTAAAAAAAAATTTTTAATTTTTTAATTTAAAAAATTTTTTTTTTTAATTTTTTAATTTAAAATTTTTTTTTAATTTTTTAATTTAAAATTTTTTTTT
>OY821521.1:31620370-31632870 GCA_963682025.1 Cordilura impudica
AAATAAAGGAAAAAATTTAAAAATCTGTAAATCTAGTGAACAGCTAAAAAGAAATACCTTTCAAATAATATACGTTTGGTCAAAATCGGGATAAAACGGTAGAACAAAATATTGGTAATAAAAAATCGTCTAGGATATTAATAGTATAGATATTCCTTCGATAAGATGTCAGTTTAGTGAGTTAATATATTTTTATATTTTAATGATTTTAACTCAAATTTTCAAACATTAAAAACAAAAATCAGCAGATGGACTATGTGAATACAATTCTAGAATGTTTTTTACAGCCAGAAGGTCGTAAAGACCTGTCGAAGTCTTATAACACTTTTTCAATAATTAAGAACGCAAAAAGAATGTAAGCTGATAACCGACTAAATATTTCTTTACATTGACCCACTGTAGACATACAGAAGAATATAAAAAAAAAATAAAAACATTTGCGATTAAACAGCAAAAAAAACTGCGCCCTTTTTTGCATGCTATACAAGAAGAAGAAGAAGCAGAAGAAGAAGAACAACAACAACAAATATATCAATTCGTATGTAGTAGATATGAATATACAATGTAAAAAACCGAGTATATGAGCGAGAAACAAATTGGAAAAAAAGATCCAAAAGAAATATAAACGTATGAGATATACAAGTGGTGGACACAACAACAAGACCAACATTAATATAAAACAGCCAGGCAGCACGGAATGAAAACCCAACAACGACAAAATTGGCGATGGCGATGGCGATGACGACAAAGAAAGAATTGGATCAATTGTACTGATGATGATGATGATGACGGTGAGGGCAAACCAACAACAACATAAACGACGGCGACAACAACGCGCTATAGTAGTAAATGGACACAACAACATCATGTAGTAGTAATACGTACCACATACGATTCCCAGAGTACAACTAAAGTTTTGCTGCTTCTTCTACTACTTCTTACTACACTACACTACACTACAGCAAGAAAGAAGCGAAAAAAACATTGAGTTTCTTTTGGTCGGTCATGCAAAAAAAAAAAAAAAAAAAAAAAAAAAAAAGACGGAAAAAAATTGTGAAAAATTGTTGTTCGAAAAAAAATCCAAATAAAACCAATAACTCAAGCTTTCTTAGTCTAACTTAAATGCAAAAATCCTTAAGAGTAAAAGAATAAGAAACACAAAGGCAGCAGCAAAAAAAATTCGAAAAAATTCTGCGGAGAACATATATATTTTTTTTCTTGTTGCCTGCCACATTTTTATTTTTCTGCACAGAAAATAAAAATAATCTCAAACAAATAAAGAAAAAAAAAACACATAAAAACCAGGGAAAAAAATAAAAATGCAAAAAAAAAATACTTTAAGAAGACCCTTTAGTTTGGAATAAGGGTAAGAGATAAATATTTATAAGGTTGAAAAGAGCTGAAAAAAAAAATAAACTCATATTAAAGAGGGTGGGTGGTTTTGGAAATCGCACCCACCAACAACATTTAGTAGTTGCTGGCAATGATGTTTGTTTGAATACATATGTTGGTTGTATTTTGAAATGTAAAGAAAAAATTATTATATACCGGCTTGAAGAACGAACTACTATCACACACACACACACACACACAGACACCCATTCAAATTGTGACCGTGGCAACATACATACACACCACCATCATCATACCTTTTTTAAATGAAAAACAAAAAAAATATACAAAAAAAATTAAGGTAAAATTTTAACATGGCAGGATAGGAAATATCGTTTAACAGCCAAACAAACAGTCAGTCAGTTACTCTCATTCACTCTGGAACTTCAGTATTAAAATGTTGTATATTTTTGCTTTGGGTTAAACTCGGACTGATGACTAGAGCGGCCAGTTGTTTAGCACGGGAAAGTAGACGACAAATTAAACACCCCCTTCCCCACCGCCCTTAAAAGGGAAAAGAAACCTTACAAGAGTTGGAAGAAAACCAAACACAAAAAAATCTAGAAAAAAAAAATTAGCAAGAACAGAAAAAAAAAATTTCCCCACTTTGGTCAGCATAAAATTTTTTTTTTTTTTTTGTTCGTTCAAAAAGTTACAAAACTCTAGTCTCACATTAGTGTGCTGTTCAAGTTACCGCCATCATTTTCATTGTTCATGAAAAAAAAACGAAAAAAAGCAGGCAGCGAATAGGTGTCCACAATAGCGGAGGACAAATGTTAGATGGCAACCAAAAATAAATAAAAAATAAAAAAGTATATCACAACATTCAGACAATAATAAACTTGTACTCAAAAGCGTTTGAGATGTTGTTAAAATACATTTATGACGGCCATAGAAAATATAATGCAAATAAGCGTAACTGCCACACATTCCTAACGAAGTTAACCTAACTCTTTATTGTCTGCTTTATTGGGTCTCAAGGCACCGATTTCCTTACGCTGGGAATTCCAAAAATTGTTAAGTTGTAATGACTTATTATCAAAAACCAAGAACTCGAAAGAGTACAGTATCCAGTACATGCTTTTTCTTTATTTTGTGTAGCAATTTGCTAGGTTTGCGTTAAAATACTTCGGAACTTTACTTCTAAACTTTAGAATAACTAAAAATTACTAGCAGATTCCAGCGGTCGAAATTCGAGTGCAAATTCTAGGCAGCTTTATTTTTCAACTTAACCAATTCACAAACCAACACTTTTATGGTTTATTATTATTGTGAATGATGATAACAAACTCATTAACAAACACATTAATAAATTTTATTAAACACACATAGCATATGTATAATTTTATGCATGTGTTAGTAGCAACTTTAAATGCAATTTACTCAAATTAAAGGAAAAAATTAAAAAATCTGTAAGTCTGCAAAGCGGCTAAAAAGAAATACCTTTCAAATAATATATGTTTGGTCAAAATCGGTATAAAACGGTAGAACAAAACATCGGTCACAAGAAATCGCCTAGCTTATTAATATTATAGATAAAGGTTTTAAATTTTTTGCAAAATATTTAAGAACTTCGTGAGTATGAAAGTATTTTAAAAGTTATTACCTTTAAAGTACTTCAAAAGTATAAAAGTACTTTCTAAATATGCTAGTAACTCTAAAGCAGTAAAGTCCTTTAAAAATTTTAAGTACCAAAGTACTTAAAAAACTAAAATACATTATAAATTTCAAAGTACTTTGAAAGAATGAAAGCACTTTACAAGTATCAAAGTACTTTAAAACTATCAAAGTACTTTGAAAGTGTCAAAGCACTTTAAAATAGTTAAAGTACTTAAAAGTAGAAAGTACTTTAAAAGTATCAAAATACTTTAAAACTATAAAACTACGTTAAAAGTAACAAACTACTTTAAAAGTTTGAAAGTACTTTAAAAGTATAAGGTTGAAAATAATTTAAAAGTATCAAAGTACTTTATAATTACCAAAATACTTTACTAAAAATCTTTACTTTATAATTACCAGAGTGCTTTATAATTACCAAAATACAAGGTTCAGAAAATACACACATGAAACACACAATGTTCTGTTCAAAAGCAGCCAACACATATCTTTATTTTCATATCAATTATGTGCGTTTCTAAATTTTCTACGGCGCCCAACACAACCATGACTGTGTTCGTTTTAATATTTCGTAATTTACACGAACATTTTTGTATCACATACTTTTTGTTTCAATCACACATAAAGCACACATTTTTGAGTGTTGCTTTATTTGAAGTTCATGTTCTGGTACGTGTAGTGAAAAAAAACACAGAACATGTACAATAAACAGGTTCGAGTTCAGTTATATTTTAAGTCGTGTTGTGGCTCGTGTAGTAAGAAAAAACCCAACATGTACAATAAACAGGTTCGAGTTCAGTTATATTTTAAGTCGTGTTTAAAATATAACTGAACTCGAACCTGTTTATTGTACATGTTCTGTGTTTTTTTTCACTACACGAGCCACAACACGACTTAAAATATAACTGAACTCGAACCTGTTTATTGTACATGTTCTGTGTTTTTTTTTTCACTACACGTACCAGAACATGAACTTCAAATAAAGCAACACTCAAAAATGTGTGCTTTATGTGTGATTGAAACAAAAAGTATGTGATACAAAAATGTTCGTGTAAATAACGAAATATTAAAACGAACACAGTCATGGTTGTGTTGGGCACCGAAGAAAATTTAAAAACAAACATAATTGATATGAAAATAAAAATATGTGTGTGTTGGTCTAAGTTATGTTTGTTTACATATATGTACGAGTTTTTTATTCAGTGTGTGTTTTTTTCTGAACTCTGCCAAAATACTTTATAAGTACCAAAGTATTTTATAACTACAAAAGTACTTTATAAGTATCAAAGTAAATGGCAAAGTACGTTATAAGAACCAAAGTACTTCATAGGTACCAAAGCTGTTTTTAAGTACAAAGTACTTTGTAAATACCAAAGTACTTCGTAAATACCAAAGTACTTTGTAAGTATGAAAGTATTTTATATACGCTTTAAAATAATCAAACTAATTTAGAAGTATCAAAGTACTTTATAATTACCAAAGTATTTTATAACTATAAAAGTATACCAAAGTAAATGGCAAAGTACGTTACAAGAACCAAAGTACTTCATAGGTATAAAGTACTTTGTAAGTAACAAAATACTTCATAATTACCAAAGTATTTCATAATTACCAAAGTACTTCATAAGTACCAAAGTATTAAACTAATTTAAAAGTATCAACGTACATTAATATTATCAAAGTACTTTAAACGTTTAAAAAAGTATTTAATAAGTTTTAGAAAATACTTTAAAAGTACGAAAGTACTTTAAAAATACAAAAGTAAATTTAAAGTATCAAGGTCATTACAAGTTTAAAAAAGTATTGTTTTTAAAATGCCTTTAAATGTATCAAAGTACTTTTAAAAGTATTAAATTACTTTAGAAGTTTAAAAAGTTTTTTTTTTTTTTAATAAAGTTAAAAGTACCAAAAGTACTTCAAAAACATCAAAGTACTTTAAAACTATCAAGGTAATTTTAAATAATCAAAGTACTTTAAAAGAGTGATAGTACTTCAAAAGTACGAAAGCACTTCAAAAGAACGAGAGTACTTCAAAAGAACGAAAGTACTTTAAAAGAATGAAAGTACTTTACAAGTATTAAAGTACTTTAAAAGTATGAAAGCAATTGGAAAGTATGAAAGTACTTCAAAATTATTAAAGTACTTTATAAGTAACAAAGTATTTTGTAAATACCAAAATGTTTTATAAGTACCAAATTACTTTAGAGGCGCAAACTACGTTGTAAGCACCAAAGTACTTCTTAGGTATTAAAGTACTTTATAAGAATCAAAGTACTTTGTAAGTAACAAGGTACTTAAAAATACTAAAATACCTTGTAAGTTTCAAAGTACTTTGAAAGTATTAGTGTGAAAGTACTTTACAAATATCAAAGTTTTTCAAAAGTAGCAAAGCACAAATAAAAGTAATTAGAAGTATAAATGTACCGAAAAATATAAAAGTACTTTAAACGTAGCAAAGTATCAAAATACTTTAAAATAATCAAAGTACTTTAAATATAACAACGAACTTAATAAATATCGAAGTCTTTGAAGAAGACACATATCTGTGGTCACAAGCATCAACCGCCAAAAATCATGCTTTTGAGAAAAATAAATTTTTTTATAAATGTAATGGGGCTTCATACCGACTTAGGTCAGAATGTTTTCATTAATAACTTTTTAATAAACAGAGTTTGAGAAGTGGGGATTTCACGTAAATGTAAAGTGTTTTTAGTAGAATATGATAGCATACATGACTCAAATCGTTCTTAAGTCGACTTAGGCGGTTATCGCTTGTGACCACAGATATATAGTTGGTAAGAAACAAACTATTAGATAAACATCAAACATCTTAATATGTCACTCATTACAAAAATACTTCGTATATATCAAAGTATCACCAAAGTTCAAAGTTCGCTTCAAAATACTTAACTCTTTCGAAAGCTCTGCATAAGTATTCTCTGGGATACTTGCTAAGTAACAAGATACTTCTTCACTGCCAAACTAATTAAACCAAAAACAAAGTAATTCCATTAGTAGTTAGTCGAAACACTGTCATTCTCTTCAACTTTGGACCAATCGAAATTCTAGAATAAAGTTTAATTTCTGTGAAATGTGAAGCCAAATATTGATTCGAGCTAATGAGGGAGTTTTAAATTTAAAAACATATAGGCCACATTTATTTTAAAGACAGTAGGTATTGATATATATTGCCTCAGAGCAGCGATGCATTTAGAGCCAGATTTAGAGTTTTGACGAATTTTTCCATTTAGCGCCTTTTAATAAAAAAAAAAGAGCTAATTTGACACTTTCCGTTTTCCCTTTTAAGTGCTTTGAATGTTTTTTAACTACAACAGTTAATATTCAACAAAATTTTTAAAGATTTTATTAATTTTATAAAGGAATTTTTAAATGGTACAAAATAAATAGAAGAGTACGAATATTATCTTAACAATAAAAAACTAAGTTAATGAAATAATCGAGACAGAACTGATCTATATATATATGCGTGAAGGTAAATTTTTAGTTCCCTTTTTAAGCAATATGCGGGCACGGAGGAGTGTGAAAATTGGCATAGTTATAGTTCATATGGAGGAGAAGCTGAGGATGAGAATGAAAATTTATGTTTAATCTGTCTTAAAAATACATTAAATTAAATAAAATAAAATATTTATAATTCGTTACACCCTGTTAATGCGAATGATTTAAATTATATATCAGACGCTCTGTGTTGAATTGTAAATTGCTAAAATTTAGTAACATACCTTTAGGCTCATTTAAATATTCCTAAATTTCTTATATATATATAGATTAAAAACATTGGAAGACAAAAATTGAATGAAAAAATAATATTTCCTAGAATTTGCACTCGTATTTCGAGTGCTGGGTTATACTAATTTATTTTAAATTTAAATAATTAACTTCAAAAATTCAGTCAATGAATTTCAGCTTTTTTTTTATTTTTTTAATTTTCAAGTTACGTTATAGATATAAAGGGTGTTTTTATTAAGTCCGATAGAACTTGAAATTGTAAAAAAGAACACAAAAAATTAAATCTTAATCAAAAATTTTTTTATTCAAAAGATCAATACATTAACATTAACATTTGAAAATAATTTCGAGAATATGGCCACCGTGGGTGTTCCTGGCGAAGCGATTCTGGACGTCCACTTTTTTGGCCTCCAAGAAGTCAATTGTTGCTGGTTTATCAACATGAACCACGTAGCCCTACAGGAAATAATAGAGAGGTGCCAAATCGGACGACCTTGGAGGCCAATTGACAAGTCAATTTCTGGAAATCGACTTATCGCCAAATTTTGATTTTAATAAATCGATGGTTGCAGCACTTGGCGCCATCCTGTTTAAACCACATCTCGACCGTATCAATGTCATCCAAATTTAAAAAAAAAAAAAAATTATTGATCATGATGTGGTAACGCAAATCCATTGACCGTAACGCGAGCAACGGCTCCATTTTTTGAAGGCATAAGGTCCTTTGTGGATTGGTCTCACTCCATATGAGGCAATTTTGTTTATTAACAAACCCGTTAAACCAAAAATGAGCCGCATCGCAGAAAACAATTTTGTGAGAAAAAAAAAACATCGGGTCAATTTCCAACTGTTCTAGAGCTCTTTAATTCCTGCACCAGCTGGATCTTATACGGGTCTAGGCCACGATATTTGCGTAAACATCTCCACGTAATGGACGAACAGAGACCCAATTCATGCGACCGACGATGAATCGATAATTTGAACCTTCTTCCAGACTTTCGCTTAAAGAGGCGATATTATCTTCAGTACGCACATTCCTTCGACATGTTGGTGTTATTGCATCATTTAGAGAATATGTGGTATGAACTCTATTCACAGTTCGACGGATGGCTTGTCTCGATTATTTTATTAACTTATGTGCTCAATAAATGTCACAAAGTCGTCCGCCTATAAGTTGCGTGAATCGATGACTGATTTTCAAAGTAAATTTGTATAATTTGGTAGCGCTGTTCAAACGTGAAACTATTCATGATGATTTGCCAGAGTACACTGATCAAGGTTCAGCAAATACACACATCAAACACACAATGTTCTGTTCTAAAGCAGCCAACACATATTTTTTATTTTCATATCAGTTATTTGTGTTTCTAAATTGTGTACGGTGCCGAACACAATCGTGAATGTGTTTCGTTTTAATATTTGTTTGGATACACGAACATGTTTCTATCACGTATTTTTTGTTTCGAATACACATAAACCACACAGGTTCGAGTGTAGCTTTGTTTTAAGTTCGTGTTCTTGCACGTGTACTGCTAAAAAAAAAACAGAATATGAACAATTAACAGGTTCGAGTACAGCTTTATTTTAAGTGCGTGTTCTTGAACGCGTATATCTAAAAATTAAAACATTATCCATTCGCGATCGGAAAAATCTGATAAACCCCTATAAAAACGAAAACCAAATTTATTAAAAAATCTAAAATAATTCATTAGCTGTTATAAAAACATAAAAATAAAAAGATAAAGATAATAAAAAAAATAGAAAACAGAGAAATTTTATATGTTGTTTATGAATTAATTTCGTTTTTTTTTTATTATTTTTTATTTTTATTATTTTTTATTTTTATTATTTTTTATTTTTATTATTTTATTTTAATTATTATTTTATTTTTATTATTATTATTTTATTTTAATTGTTATTTTATTTTAATTATTATTTTATTTTTATTATTATTTTTTTATTATTATTTTATTTTTATGATTATTTTATTATTATTTTATTTTTATTATTATTTTATTTTTATTATTATTTTATTTTTATTATTATTTTTTTTTTTATTATTATTATTTTATTTTTATTATTTTATTTTTATTATTATTTTATTTTTATTATTATTTTATTTTTATTATTATTTTATTTTTATTATTATTTTATTTTTATTATTATTTTATTTTTATTATTTTATTTTTATTTTTATTATTTTATTTTTATTTTTTTTATTTTTTTTTTTTTATTATTATTATTTTATATTTATTATTATTTTATTTTTATTATTATTTTATTTTTATTATTTTATTTTTATTATTTTATTATTTTATTTTTATTATTTTATTTTTATTATTTTATTTTTATTATTTTATTTTTATTATTATTTTATTTTTATTATTTTATTTTTATTATTTTATTTTTATTATTTTATTTTATTTTATTTTATTTTATTTTTATTATTTTATTTTTATTATTTTATTTTTTTTTTTTAATTTTTATTTTTTTTTTTTTAATTTTTATTTTTTTTTTTTAATTTTTATTTTTTTTTTTTAATTTTTATTTTTTTTTTTTTTAATTTTTAGTTTTTTTTTTATAACTGCTAATGAATTATTTTTAGTTTTTTTTTATAACTGCTAATGAATTATTTTTAGTTTTTTTTTTATAACTGCTAATGAATTATTTTAGATTTTTTTAAATAAATTTGGTTGAATTAATAGTTGTCGTTTTTATAGGGATTTATCAGATTTTTCCGATCGCAAGAAGACAATATTTCAATTTTTAGCTGTACACGTTAAAGAACAAGAACTGAAAATAAAGCTGTACTCGCACCTGTTTATTGTTCATGTTCTGTTTTTTTAGCAGTACAAGTACAAGAACACGAACTTAAAATAAAGCTACACTCGAACCTGTGTGGTTTGTGTGTGTTCGAAACAAAAAATACGTGATAGAAAAATGTTCGTGTACATAACGAAATGTTACAACTAAACACATTTATAATTGTGTTCGACTCCGTAAAAAATTGAGAAACACACATAATTGATATGAAAATAAAAATAAAAATGAGCAGTGTTTGTTTACATATACATATGTTCGAGTTTTTTTTTTTTTATTTAGTGTTTTTTTTTTTTCTTTTTCTGAACTCTGACACTGATCATAAATGCCAAAAAGTGAGCGCAGTATGACAGTGCATTTAACAGCTAACCCTTCCATGTTCTATCTAAGCACAAAAAAAAAAAAAAAAAAAAAAAAAAAAAAAAAAAAAAACACCCTTTACTGAAACACTTTCCATACTGAAACACTTGAAGAAGTCGAAATAGTTTTAGTGCGATGAATTTTTTTTTGTAATTCTCAAATTTCGTTAATTAGCTAATGCATGTTAATGTTATTAGTGGTGTACTTAATAAAAATAAATAAAAATTTTGTATGAAAGCTATAATTGGCCTGGACATGCGAACGTAAATTGTGTGTTTTTACATGAAAATGAACAGTGGTAATAAAAATTGTTAACGTAATTCATATTTTTTCATTGATATAAATGTGAAAGATAACATTACATTAAAGCGCTCTTTAGCGCTTTTCGTTTCATTCTAATTTAGCGCTTTTTGAGGTACTCTCTTGCGATTTTTGCTTGCAAAAAGTTGGCATCGCTGCCTCAGAGACATGCACAAAAATACAAAATTGAAATGAAATTTATAAAACATTTTCCATATTTGTAATCTTCGTCAATTACTGATGAGTTCTCGGCCATCAAAAGTGTAAAAATATATCTGACACACTTCTATGGCTTAAAAGGAATATTTTTCTTTATACATAATGCTAAAATTTTATAAGAGCAATTAAGAAAACAAATAGTTTGAAAATCAATTTTTTGTTACCATAATAATTCCTGGCAATAAATTTCTCGAAAAAACAAATAACAAAAATTACTTTTAACCATAATTTTCTATTCACATGACTTCTGGTGAACCTTAATGATTATTATTGCATAAAACTGTTAAAAAAGAAAATAAAAAAAAAAACAAAAACAAAAAAGCATTCCACAACAGTTGCAGCTGTCACCAAAAAGAAACCCAACTAAATAAAACTCCTCCACATACATTGAAATAAATACCCACAAGCAAAGAAAACCAATAATAAACACAATGTGATCATGATATGGAGAGAAGAAACAACATTATTTCAGTTTTATTTAGGAAGAAATAACTCCTGTACTTCAAACTACAAAGTGACTGACTGACTGACGACTGAAAGCAAACAAACATTTACAAGAGAATTTTTTCCACTTTTATACAAATCGAAAAACTCAACATTGTTTTATTTTTTTTTTTTTTTTTTCACAAACTCTACTTCATTGACCTTCTCATTCTACTTACAACTACTGCGCTACACCTCTTCTTGTAGTCAATACTGTACATATACAGGAAATCATATTGTTAACCATCTTCTCCAAGATGTATTGTTCTCCTCTCTGACTTGAAAACCTCATCAGAAATTCAGAAATAAAATACAGCAACACTGTCTTTGTGGTTCGCGATACCCGTGTTGTATGATGTGTTTTTGTGGAAATAACTGAGCACTATGGGAGCAACATGCCAACAAATTGGCTATAAATTGAGATACAGTTTTATTATATTAATATTAAGATTAAAAACAAAAGGCTCAGATTTGAAGACAGATTTTAATAGAAAATTTTTCAAGAAAAACTTTCAAATTTTAAGAATTCTTTCGTCTAGAAAAAATGTCTAATTAAGTAGATATTTTCTTATAGAATAACGTAAGATTCGTCGGCTATTTGGTGTTTAAAAAAAATCCCACATAAATACTCCGAAAGTCTGTCAAGTTTTGAGAAACCATCACATTAAAAAAAAAACTTTTACCCAAAGTGCAGCGAAATTATAAAAAACAAACATATTTTTTTTTACGCGAATAAAGACCAGTATGATTCACATAGTGATACATGAAAGTCAACAATAGTACTAGTCGTCATAGTGAAAATGGCATGGCTAAAGATGTAAATTGAGAACCATACTATGTTTATTGCAGACATAACTACTACATTCTAACCACTAGAACAACAACAACGTCCGCCACCCCACCAACATTAGAGCCAACAATATTTACCGCCGCCGCCACTCCAACGCCACCACAGTCATCAACACCATTTGATACCCACACTCACACACAAAGTTGTACCAATTTTTTTTTCCTTCTCTAGACATTAGTCGGTGGAGGTCAAGGAGGTGGATAATTGAAAAAAAAATACAAAAAAAAAAATTCAGAAAAAATTTTTGCTGCAAATATTTTAAAAATGGAGCGTGCTGCTACTGAAATGCGCGTCATGAATGAAATGAAAAGATAAGAAAAATGAGCGAAACTGGGAGAAAAACAAAAGTTTTTTTGTTTGAAAAAAAAAAAAAAAAAAATGGGGTAAAACTTTTTTATGCAACACCAACAACAACAAGGATGACTCTACGATTAAAAACATTGTTATGTTGCCGTGGCACAAAAATACAGACATACTTATGGTAAAAAAAATAAAATTAACATACACACTGACTGAGAGATACACTTTATGATGCACACACACACACATATATATCTTAAAGAAGTTTATTCGCTTTGCTTGGTCACTACTCAATATTGAAACAAATACAGAAATAAAAAAATTTAAGACAAAATGGAAACAATGGGGAAATATCCTTGAATTTGACACAAGAAATTTATACGATAGATAGAATTGAGAAAAAAATTCT